>CM060242.1:42745210-42931057 GCA_030555515.1 Acutogordius australiensis
AAAAAGAATTTATTTTAATGAGCGCGTTTAACTATTAAAAATTTATTTTTAACTTTTTTTCTGAAAACTATTTAAATGCTACACATAAAAACTGAGACTTTTTTAAAAAAGCGAACGTCAAAAGGCTAAAATTTTAAAATTTTTTAAAATAATGAAATGAGTCTGAACGCGCACGTATGCATAAGCTAAATTGTGTAATTTAAAAATATGCGTTTTATTACAAATTAAAAATTCTCAAAAATTTTACAAAAAGAAACTTACTTTGCAGCATTTAAAATAGGTAATATAGGACGCAGCCGACACAGAGTAATTTGGGATCAGCTTTTCGCTTATGAATTTGGTCAAATGTGGAGCAAATTTACCAATATTGCCTCTTGATGGAACAAAATTATATTTATTTTTATCCTCAGTGTTTTCCATTTTATCAATCGTTCTTGTTTATATTCAAATTTACAAAACCATTTGGTGGCTGCCATTTTCACATACACCTTATGCTTTAGTTTTTTTATTCCCACATAACTAATTGTTTAGAATTTTTATCTTATTGATTTTAATGTATTTTTTTACATAGCTATATTGCTCACAAAAGATACAATATATATGTTCTTGGTTCAAGTAATTATTTAAACAATTTATTACAGTTAAATAATTCTAGATTAAAGCTTGCACAGCCTCTGTTACACATATTATTTCTTATACTTAATATAATCTGCCTAATTAATGCATACCTCTCTTATGGATTGTTTAAATTGTTGTTCTTAATATACCCGTACGTTATTTTTTTTATTTTCAGGATTTTTATCTATTTGACATTGGATTTTAGAAGTTGCCTCCATTGGCTAAAAGACCCCTTACATTTAGATGATGCATTTAATGCTTTTAAATTTAAAGTTTTTTATTTGTAAATTGATTATATTTTGTACAATTTTATTTTTAAATTTATGTGAAATAAATTGATTAATATTAAGATTATAAATATAGCATGATTGTGGAAATTTGGAAATATTTCCAAATTTACTTGAAAAGGATTTTACCAATATCCAAAAATTCCTATCTAAATTTGTTAGAGATGCCACTTTTACTTGCTTGTTTAATGTTTACTATGCTAGTTTCTTGCCATGTGTATTAGCTCCAGTATATAAATATTTTCTTTATTTTTATACCAGTTAATTTTTAATTATTTATTTTACATATTGTTTAATTTAGTTAAAATCATTTATTTACAATTAGAATGTTATATATTTTCAAATGGGAGATGTACTCTTATTGGCTTTAATCTTGTTCACAACATGTTTGATTCATACTTTGTATCACTATTTGCCTTACACCTTTATTAATGAACTTTACAACACTTGTTTACATATCAAGCAGTTGATCAACAATCATATTTCGCCAAATGACCCAAAACTATTGTATGTCAATTATTATTCTTTTGTAGTATTTTTTAATTTTTTATATGTCCATAGTGATTTCTAAACAATATTAATTATATATATTATTTGCTATTCTTTTTTTTTAAATTATAAATTTGTATTTAATTATGCATAATTTTTGTTATAAAGCTCTTGTCGATCTGACAATGATACAGCAATGAATGACGAAGAAAAACCTTATAAACTTGCTCAACAAACGTACATTAATCTCAAAAAGCTCACTGAATCTCCCTATTATGTAGATTTTATACTGTTATTAAAAAAGAGGTCAAAAATATGTTTGTGTATTGAGCTAATTTTTAAGACCACTGCCATCTTAAAATTTTCAAATCCGTTTACCTTTTAACTTACCAATATGTCAGCTGTAGACATTAAAAATATTTGAAAATATATTTAAAAAGAAAAAGTCTCAAAACAAAATATTGAAAAAACACAATTTCAATAAAATGGACAATTTGTCGTCCTTTTCTAAATTGGGGTGCTAATTTTTATGTATAGCTTAAATGTTAATGTGAAATTTTGATATATTTAAATATTTTATTCTTTATTATTTGAGATAAAAAATATAAGTCACCTGATTTTATTATAAAAAAAATTTAAAATAGCTTTCTTTCAATGCATGACATCGCAAAATCTTTTATTTTGATTTTGGCCACTTTTTAAATGAATATATATTTTTTTGGGTGAGAATTGAAATTGCTATGCGGCGACGTTCATAACCCCTAGGGTCAATAGAATTAAGCGCGTCTCTCCGCCAATACCATAATATCTATCGAAATGACGCCGCACTCTCCAGAATATTATATCATGCAGGCTTTACAACTCTGGCAAAAGTCGAAGGCCAGAGTCATTCACCTGCTAAAACAATGCCCCCCTTGCCTTAAATCTCTTGAAAGAGACGGCATACCCGTCAGGGCATAGCCACTAAATATATATCTATAAAATGGCCAAAATTTAAGAAAATTTGAAAAAAGGGAAATTATATTTAACATTATCATAGGAATTGTTTTTTTTTTCCATGTCGTGATTTTAATTTTTTTCAATCATTGATTTTTGCCGACCTTTGTAATAAATTTTCGTTACACATGCCATATTATTAGGTATATCCGTTTAAATTTTGAATGAATGATTTGAAATTATGTTAAAACGTCTGTTTTTTTATGGTTAATATTTTTTTTTGGGTTACAAGAAATCCAGACTGGTTAATTAAATGAAACATTTACAGGCAGTCTAATTTAGACGAATATAATTTTTGATATTAATTTTACAAGTAATTTGTTAAAGACAAAAAAGGTTTAAATAATTTTTAATTACAACTATTAAAATTTATTTTGCTTCGATTCTAAACAATTTTTAATTTTGATCTACCTTTTTACCTAGCCTGGCTGGCCTCTCGTGCACTACGGACTTTTGGAACAAATTTGTTTTAATTTTTTTTATAAAAATTGAAATTTTAATTTCTAAAATAATTTCTATCCATATTTTCTTTATTTTAATGCATATGCATAATAGAAATTTTTCGTTTGCCCTACCAATTTCATAACGTTTCTCCTCATTTCTCAATCGCTATCAATTGCTGCCCAAATGTTTGCCCTTTACATGAATACTCACTGGAATTTGGTTTTGTCCATTGGTCTGCTGCTATTTTGCAATTACTACCTCTTATTTAAAATCCTACGTGAATACTTCACCCTCACCAAAATTTATGGCCACACTCCAAAAACTTCATCTTTGAAAAATAAATCTGAATAAATTACATTTTTCACAATTCTTAAATACCCATATTGCATTTATAGTTAAATTATTTAATTAAAATCTTATTTTTATATTATTTAGCCAAAATGTATGGTTTCCATATTTTGAATCATTACACATAATTTTCAAAATAAATTGTACGTATCAAATCAACCTAAACATATAATACATATATGAAGATTTATTTATTATGATAAAAATGGATCGCAAATAGTTTCAAATTTAATAATTAAGCCGAAACTGTTCCAAATTATGGTAGCACTATAAAACCAATTAGAGCTGTTGGAATAAGATTTGATGGTAGTTTTTTTTTTGAAATTGTAAAATCCACTGGAAGGAATTGAAATGATGGTTATTTAATATAAATCATATAGTTGACATAATAGAAGCCATATCAGAGGACAGGGAGGGCATAAAAAACATTAAAATGACGCTGGGATATTATTTTAGGTGTGATTTCTTAAATTAACTTTTTTGTTTGGATAGAAATACGCAAATATAAAACACTCTCAGCTGTTTTTCGAAGGTCCGACTAGCGCTTTACCATCCATGATTTTGCATTAGACATGATTCTATCGGTACGATAAATGCTTCATGTGGGAATATTAAGTCGTCGGCCCCGTAGGAGATATGCGAGCCTTAAAAAATTTTACAAATTTTTTGTCCCATAAGGAGCGGACTGTTGAATGTTTCATAACTTTTCGGAATTCATTACGGTACCCCGGGTTGAAAATGAGGTTGAGGTAAAAGTTTAGCGAAATGTACATGTACTCGAGTACCGTGCAAAACCCGAACGTTATAACGGTTTGTTCGGACGTAAGTTTGGCCAGAAGGGAATCCCCCGATAGCAGGAATATGGAAACGGGAAATAGGAAGAGTAGGAATTCAATCATCATTATAATGAGCATACGTATGCTAGTTAGGTATTCCAGGCGTCTTTGTTTAATACGTTTCATCATGCCCGGCTGGGCAGCTAGCATTTGTCGAACGGCCTCGGGGCTCGATAAATCCGAGGCCAAGCCTCCCCCAGTTGTCGACGAGACATTATCCATCATAAATCCCCTGGCACCTTTTCGACCTAATTTCTTTTTAGGTTTATCTGCCGGCACAGCCGGTTTCGGTGTATGAATTGTAGGCGCTACTATCAAAGAACTTGACCGATTTGGGTTGATTTCGTCGTTTTTTGATTGTCCAACTTTTGCGTGCGAGGGCGCTAGTCTAGGTGTGTTAATCACATTGGGTAATGTCAGACACGAGCCGTTAATGATCGATGTCGCTGGGGAGGTGAGATCGGTCAAAGTTGCTTTATCACCCACCATGGCTACGGGATATTTTTCCATAACCTCGGCTACTTTTTTGCGTTGTTTTTCGGCTGTTTTCAAAGCTTCCAGGGGTCGGGGATTTCGCCCACTTAGGCCAGTCGTGAATTGGGACGAAAGTGTCGTGCTCATGTCATTCACATGTTTCCAAAACAGTTTTTGCCGATGGAACACGCACAAGATGCTAAGTATTATGACTATGGCCATTGGAATGAATCGCGTAGCGAGTTCCCTAAACACGGCATATATCTGACCACCGCCTTCATTATAATCGCCTCTGTGGTAAACGTCGAATAGTCTTTCATAAGCGTGAGTTGTATTACTGACTGCACCGCAGATGTTGGTGAGTCTTATGACTCGAAACCAATAAGCCGAAGGCAGGAACCACACGAGTATGTACAAGAAACACACGACCAGTATGGTGTTTATCGTGCTAGCTAAGATTTTTCGTTTGTAAAAATGCGGATAAATGATGGCTACGGCTTGACAGATAGCAAACAAGACGTAAATGAAGAAAGCAAAATTGACGAAGGTCTTGGAGAGTGGGACCTGCCAATCCGACATGTACCGTTGCCAGGCTTGAGAATTTTCGAACGGTAGTTGTAACAGCATACCTATTACATCGAGCGTCGGGTAGATGAATAGAAATATCATATTGATTAGGCATACGGTGTAAAAGGTCCTCGATATCAGGACTCGAATGTTTACAACTCTGTCCCTCCGAGCCGTGTAGAGTCCCAAGGTGTTACCGACGATGCCCACAATGAGCGTTATCACAGATAGGGTAGCGAGAGCAATTTTCACCGAAGGTCGAACCGTTTGAGGCCAGTAAGTACAATTCTGGCCAATGTATTTTTGCGGCAACGTCCAATTGCCAATGATGGATGCGAGGTGTGCAGCGTTTCCAATGTTCTCGATAGGCTTAAAAATTTTCATTTTTGTTTTCAAATATTCTAGAATTTTGTGTAGTCGATGCTAAGTATATCATAATTTTGCATGCTCATGCATGACGGTGGGTTGTTTTTTCCGAAGGAGTCATCTTTATTTAGTTAACTAATATAAATGGGAGATGTTTAAATATTAATTTAACAGTCTCAGTGCTGTTTATATCAGTCGAAGGAGCCTTCAAATTTTACATACCATATATAGCTGTTGAACACTAATAAGTTTTTTTTTAATTAAATACCTAGGCACGCGAGATATTCATGTTTTCGCCGAATTATTTACAAAATCAATTGTGACAATAAGCAGATTGTAAAATTGCGTAGATATGATAATCTCTCGATCTCAATATTTTTAAGATCTCCTATGATTTATAATAAGTAAATGCGTCGGATCTGTATTATTAAATTACCCCCCACCCTTGGAAGCTATTTCATTAATTACGCAATTAAAAATTATAAGCCTACCCCCCAAAAAAAACGTAAGGTATCTTTGGTACCGTCATAATAATGTACTATAATCCTTTTATCCTCTCTTCAGCCCGCCCTCCTTTCATATCAGTAATTTATTTTTATTATTAAATTCTAACATCTACTTTTACCTGTGCGCTGCTACTATTTTACGAGTTGTATCATCTCATTATTGTTTATTTTTGAATTCTAATCGGGGAGATACATACACCTTGGTTACCTGTATATTGACACCCTCGTCAACCAACACCTGTATTCTTAATGGCTAATTACTTCTTATTTTTTCCCATAAATTTAATTATAGGTTCCCGTCGTAAGATAGCGGATAAATAATGTCCTAGTTTTATGTTACCAACGCGAATTGTTAAAATTTAAGCCTAGCAATTCTATTACATAATTTTTTTTACAATTAGTCGTAATATAATAATAGTTATAAATGTAAATTGACCCGCAACCCGGGGGAGCATTATGAGTCGGATGAATGAAATGCCCGCCAGTTGCAGATTAACTCAATAGGGTTAGCCTAGATCTAAATTGTAAAAACCCTTCAGGCAGTTTTTTGATATTATCGATAAGAACTTAGATATTTTTTGAAACGATGAGAGGTATCATTTTGAATTTTATTACACTGGGCACGAATCATTTATGAATGACAACTATCATTTTTTAAGTTTTTGCTTCTAATTACGATTTTAAAACCAGAATACGAGCCAATTCTTCAGTTAAAATGTCAAAATTATAATTTTTTTTGTTTTGGGGATGTTTTAAGCCACTAAATTTTTTAGCTCTTTACATGTAAATTTAGGCAACTTTCATTATTAACCCGAAATGTTTCTTTTTTTAATCATATTTTGATGTTTTAGTAAAGTGGTTTTTGTCATAAGTCTGTAATAACGTGAAAGTAAATAGCTAATAATTGTAAGTAATAATCTAATAAGGGATCTAATACTTTTTTTTGCAAATTATGAGTATTTTTTTCTGAACTTCGGACGCAGTAAAAATAAGCGGTTTCTTACACAACTTATTAATTTTGCGATCGTGTGATCTCTACGCCAATAGGGTTCCTTTTGTTTATATTCCATGAACATTTTGTTCAAGTAGGAAAAATATATCTATGATGTTAGGTCAATATATGTTCTGTTAACATGTTCAATCTTTAAGTTGTATTTTTTATCATACTCAATAACTTGAATATCTGATTAATTTCTAAGTTCATTTTTAGTTTTTGTTAAAGAGGCTGCGGCTAAATTGATTTTAAATTTTTAAAATATTATTTATAAACAATTTTTGAGGCTAATATCAAAAATATTAAGTTTTTTGGTCGTTTTATTATGTTTAATACAAAATATTTTAAAATTTTTGTATTAAATTTAATTTTTTTACACAAGCCACCTTTTTGTTATTCAAATGCGCTTTTATACTTTGCGTAAAAACGTTTTATCTAAAAATTTTAGAGAAATATTCCACTTTTTTTAAAAAATCAATTTTTGCAGTATATAATAAATCTTATGAGTCGCAATTGGTTAAATCAAATTTCAAAAACACTTAGGTAATATGACTAATTATTTATTGTAATTTCTCACAGGTCTTATTTGACTTGCAAGAGAATCCCAACGTTATTTAATTCACGAGTAGTGGCAATCACAAATACATACTTTAAGAAAAAGGTTTATATCAAAAAATAAAATGACTCTAATTTGTCCGCTATAATAGCAAAAAAAAATTTTCAATTTTCTTCACACATTAGCTACTTATTAATAAATCGCATTCCATTTTTTTCTACAATCCACTGTTCACAGCCTAAAGAGGTCTACTTCAAGATTTGACCCTTTTACAACGCAGAATGGCTGCCGTAATAACTTACATGTTTTTTTAGGTTTCTAGAGCTACTCAGCAACTTCAAAGCAAGATACAATAGAGGAAAACGGATTTGGCCAGGATTTTCACACAAACCTTGCTCATCATTTATATTGGGTTTTGTCCGGAGTTAAATAATAAATTGGTGGAAAAGGTAAAAGAAGTTTAGGAATAACCTAGAGATGCAGGTGAGTATACGTCCTTTCCAATTCATAAAATTTAGGATGAAATTTGTATGCCTCCCACTGGAAATTTTATAACAATGCACTGAATTTCTGCTGATATTACATTAAGGCATGTCAAAACTCCGGGAGTCGAGAATGAGTCCATCACCTCCTAAGTTCCGGAGTATTTTTTTGAATTTGCTATGAAAGATTAGCTAATTGGAAATATGGGAATTTGTATTTTTGTAGTCAAAACTCATTTTTGTTTGATGAAAGTTGCAAATAAATGAAAGAGCAGCTAATTATGTAATATTTCCATATATAAACTAGCAAAATTTAAAAAAAAACTCCGGAGTTTATGAAATTTTTCCAAATTCCGGAGTTTTGACATGCTCTATATTACACATGGTCCTTCAATGTCATATTACTTGTTAAAGATGCATCCGTTTTTGTGTATAAATAAGTATAGCTCAGAGTTTCGCAATATTTTTTGAAACTCGAGGCGATATCCAGGATTGAAAGTTATGTTGAGATAAAAACTTAGGGAAATGTACATGTATTCTAGCAACGTGCAGAACCCGAAAACAAGGAGGAATTGATCGGTGTTAAGCGTAGATATTAAACTGTCCCCGGCTAGGAGGAATATGGAAACGGGAAGGAGGAAAAGTACGAATTCAACCGTCATGATGACCAACATACGCACGCTGGTACGATATTCGATTTGTTTTTGCCTCAATCTACTCGCTTCTGCCGGAGTTAAAGCCAGGGTACGATGACTAGTTCCACTAGATGCTGTTGTACTCATAGCATTAAGCGAGCCCACAGTAGATGGTGAACCATATGAGCTAATAGTTGGAGGTGTTTGATTTAGTGACAATGTCGTGACTTGGTTGACGCCGGAAGAACTCATTTCGATTCGAGAGCTAATATTTCTTTTATTATTCTCGTGTTCTGATGCGGAGGGTGATAAAAACGCTTTCGGATATTTATTCCGGAAAAATGACCTAGATTTTTTTTTCTGGCTTAAATTGCCGTTAATTTTATTGCTAGTAGACCTTGCTTCTTTGTATAAATATAAGTCACAATTACTGCTGGGTAAATCCTGTTTGGTATTTGGTATATGAGCCAATTGTTGTTTCCTAACCATCTTTTTTCTTTCAAAGATTCCGATAATTCGAAGGGCAATAACCAGTGCCATAGGAACGAAACGTGTTGCTAATTCTCTACCTATCGCGTAGAATTGACTAGCCCTATCGGTGTAATTGCTGCCTGTGTATACGTCGAAAATGCGCTTGTAAATAGCAGCGCTTGTGTCAGCCGAGCCACATAAATTCCTAAGTTTAAGGATTCGGAACCAATGAGCTGACGGCAGGCACCACACGAGATTGTAGAGAAATCCGAAAAGCAGCGAGAGATTAATTGCTCGCGTCGAGATATGCCGACGGTACAAATATGGTCGGATAACGGCGATCGATTGACATACGGCAAACAAGACGTAAACGAAAAAGGAGAAATTGACGAACGTTTTGGAGAGTGGTATATGCCAATCGGCCATGTATACCTGCCATGCTTTGGCATCCTCAAACGGCATATCTCGCGCGTAGCCCCATTGATCGATCACGGGGTACGGGATCAGGAAGAGCATATTGATGAGGCAAACGGTATAAAAGGCCCGGGATATTTTAACTCGAATAGTTTGTCGATATCTGTCGCACCAAGCCACGTAGAGTCCCAAACTATTGCCGACAATGCCAATTATTACGGTCACCAACGCGAGCCCTGCCAAGGTATATTCGGTAAAACCTTTGACCCGGACCGGCCAATGGGTACAATTTTCAGTCGACCATCGTACTGAATTAGTCCGGTTAACAATGAATGAAGTGAGTTGTCCATTACCCCATATCTCCTCTATCGGTTTAAAAATTTTCATCCTTAATATTACAGTTGTTAATATTTATCTTTTTTTTTTGTTTTTACTACACGAATACAAAAATAATGACATCTTTATGCAAGTTAATGGAATATTTCACCCATCAGGGGTTCAACAGCAGGAAGTCTAATTAAAAACCCTTAGCGGTTCCCAGTGTTGTGGATGACATACCACATTAATAATACGATATATCAAACACCTCCCTTAAAATGATTTTGTTTTGCTTCCCGATTACGGGCGGAAAGCGGAACCTATTTGAGGTAAATACAAAGGGCGCAATTTCGTCAACTTTTTTCTTATGCTGCACCCCCCCCCCCCCCTAAAATGGAAATTTTTCTAGCGGGTTTTAAAACCTTCCTGCTGAGAACTTAATTATGACTAAATGCCTGGTATTGCCAAAACTAATAAAATTACAGTTGCTATATAAGAGATCAAAGTTGGGTTGCCCGATAGACCCTACGAGCTGGTGCTAACCCTTGCAAAAAACAGGAACCCAACCGGGCTTGATTAAGAAACAATAGTATTACAGCTAATTTTTTGATCTCTGCCTTATTTTTGTTAAACTCTTATAGGGGCGCATTTAAAATTCGTTTGTTTTAAACTTTAATATGTCATGTTCTGATGGTTGCCAGCTATGTTCACATGGTAAAATTAAACATAAATGTTTTTAGCAATAGCCTGGGTAGCAAATATTTAAATGAATAATTTTTAATAAGCCAAATTCAAAAACAAAATTTTATTTTAGATTTTTAAAAAAAAACGAATGTTGTTGTTGAATTTAAAGGTAAAGAAGATACTATTCAAAGTGAGATTTACTCATTAATTAAGAGAGCCAGTTCTCCGCCGTGAGCTGTTCGATCATTCCGGACAGCAACCAAGAATATTTGGGACTTGTGGTGGGAACTTTGTTTCATGTTAAGCCGCAATATTCGTGTGTTTGGAAAACATAAAAGCTTTCAGTTCCACTTTATTTTGAGAGATTCTATTTTTATTTAAATGAATAATATTGATTAATAGAAACTAAAGTTTTCCTACTGTAGAAATTTACGAGCGAAGTAATCGTAGAATAAAATTATTGTACCCAACGAAATAAGGGGAAATATAAATGATGCCATTTGTATTCTATAAAGATTATTGATTCCACGACGTAAACGCGGTCATTAGCAGTAAAAAAAACCAACAAACTCTGAAGGCGCCCTAAAAAAATTAAAAAAGACAAAACTTTAATCAAACTCTGAAGGGTACGCTTGCCTATTTAAATTCTTAATAAATTTTAATGCAAAAAATTTTTTAGCTAATAGTTGACTTAAATAATACCAAAGTGGAACTTTAATATGGGTGGGGTCATGCCTAAATTGATATATATTTCGGGCCGTCTGGACCTAGATAGGGCAGTTTGATTTATATTCAATATAACACAGGTCAACAATTTTTTGATAGTTAGAGTTAACTATAGAGATCAAACCTGATTTTAGGGAATATCAATGTTTTTCCTAATCAAATTTAGTTAGTCAGGTATAAACATTGAAAGTTTTAGAGAAAAGAAAAAACAAAAAAAAAATAAATAAATTTTATTTTTGCATATTCACAATAATCAAACTGTTAAATTCAAACTTTAAATAAAATTTTTTTTATAAAACGATAATATATCGCGTCGTATTTAAGCTTGGACGCGAAGTATTTTGTATTATCTAAATACCGATGTAAAACTTTAAATTAATTTATCATTATTTGTGGTTATTAATATAAGTTACAAGGAATTTTTGTAGGCAAAAAAGATATTTAAATTTGTACTTTTTAGGGTTTATTTAAATCTGTCTGGTCAAAAAAGGCTATTGTTCATTATAGACGAATCTAACCAAAGACGGAAGAAATAAAGAAAAACAAAAAACATACATGAGATTAGGCCATCACGGGGATGCATTCTTTTATGTTATTAAATTCACGTTTCTGGCATTAATATTTGTTGACCTGTATAATCAGTCCCTATGCGTTTAATTAATTTTATCTCAGAAAATTAACAAATAAAGTTTTAGAGTAGTTTGGAAATGATATGGTACACTGAAGCAACGGCCAAGGCATGGGAAATTGATTAAGTGAGTCCAAATATAATATCATATATATAAATATTAAAAAAATATGTTCACCATACCTTTTTTAATATTTATCAGAGTCATGACCTGAAAGCCAGCCTTATGGATATTAGCTAGAAAATTGCTGGCTAGAATTTAAATACTTGAAGCCCTAATTGGAAAAAGAGTTAACTGTCAGATATTTTGATCTTTGCTGATAACAAAAACTAAATTGATATGTATTACTCGATTAAAGGCATTAGCTGATAACAAAAACTAAATTGATATGTACCACTCGATTAAAGGCATTAATTCTCACCAGGCCCGATTCTAGCTTCCATTTTAGGGGGACAAAAAAACTCGTGGGGGGGCAGAAAAAAATTTTTTGCCGCCTTCGGCGGCAAAATTGGCCGTGACCTTCGGTCACGGCAAAAAATATACATGTACAACAATAGAATCCATGTTCAAAATTTTTTAACAAATTAATAGTAATTTATTATATTCTTAAATTTAAAAAAATGAGTTTATAAATGGAATATGTGAATTAAAAATAAATGTTTTCACTAATATCAATTGCTTAAAAAGATATGAGATTTGAATTAATTGTAAGTATAATTTTATCATTTGGTATCTTTGCTCATGAAAATTAAAAATATGATATATATGAATGATGAAAATGAATTATATAAAACTTTGGATTTTAAAAAATGAAAAGTGAAATAAGATTAATTATCATGAAAACAAAATGTATAAGTATGCTAATTTGGAAGAATATATATGAAAGAACACTGGTTATATATAACTAGTTATTATTAGGGTAAAAAATTAAATAAACCATAAACGTCAGATGCGCATAAAAAAAGTTTGCAACCATGTTAAAATAGTAAGCAATAATTATTTGATTATGAGCAGTGTATTGTATTGATCAAACTATTTTATCTTAGAGGATTTTAATTAAATTACAATATTCATCAAAATTCAACGCCCCTAGTTAATGATTTTTCGTGTTCTAAAAGAACCAAATCACCTTTAAGCAGGTCACTACTTGTCAGCCGTATCCTTCTTAAAGAAGAAAATGCGGCCTCACAACTCGACATTGAAGAGCCAATTAACAAACTTATAGGAAATGTTAAATAGATTAGAAAACGCATCATTGTATTCATATAAAAATTTAAAAAAATCAATAGTAACACATTCTTTGTAATTATTAAGTTTCTTATTAAAAAATTTTTGGCTACGTCAATTTCTTTAGAAAATGAATTTTTATCAATAACTTATTTTTAAAAGAGGCTCTAATTTATTTATATCTAAAATAAAGGTTAATCAAATTTATAAAGGGAATCTAAAGATTTTAAAACACTATTATCGGTAAAAAATCTATTATAAAAATAAAAATAAATCAATAAAATACTTTTTTCATTATTAATATTTAAAATATTTTCAAACTTATGAGTAGAAAATAAATAAAAATCAGAAAATTCTTTAGGTTTGGTTTTTCTTTTATCCATAGATAAATTATTGTCATTTAAAAAAATATTAATATCAAAACAATTTTTGAATAAATCTTCATATGTATTTTTATATCTTAATTGTTTAATTTCTAACAAACAATGGTGTATTAAATCAGAACTTTTAGAAATATAAATCGTTCTGCATTGTAATTGATCTATAATTATTTTTAATAAATGAAATAATTTTTCAATTGAATACAAAAAAATAAATAGATGATTATAAATATGGTCAAAAAACCCCGATTCGGCCTTGTGACCTGAAGATATAAAAGTTTTTTTTATTTTTAATTTTTAAAAGAGTATTAAATATATCTGTGTAATTTTAAAAAAAAACAATGGGCAGGTAGTGACCACACCACCAATGGGGTAACAGCCGGGGTATGGTCCCGCATTCACTAACTACCTTGATTGCATCATGTTGAAAAAATTTATGAAGGGAAGAAAAATTATCAAAAAAATCTTTTCCTTCACTTAAAATAGGACAATCTTTTACAACAAGATGCAATCGGTGGTTAAAGCAGTGAATATACGGGACATGGCAGCTATTTTGCTTAGAAATACTTAAACACCACCTTTTCCCCCGGGCATTAGGTTCGCCCCATCGTAGCATTGTGCAATCAGGTTCTTTGGTTCTAGATTATATTCTAACAAAAGATTGTTGTTAACTGAAAAAATTTCTTAGGTATCAGATTTATGAATTGGTTTCACAAATATAAAGCTTTCTGTAAAATCAAATTTTTCTATATATTTCTATTAGTTTGATCTCTCTTGCGGATGAGAAGTATTTGAATAAAAACACTTTAAAAAAAAGTAAATATTTTTAGGATAATATTTTTTAAATATTTTTGACGGAGCAAATTTAATTATATTATGTGGAAGAAATAAAATTACTATGTATTTTTGGGGGGGCAAATTCAATTTTTTTTGGGGGGGCAAACATAAAATTACTATGTATTTTTGGGGGGGCAAATTCAATTATTTTGGGGGGGGGCAATCAAAAACTTTTGGGGGGGCACTGGCCCCCCCCCCCCCCCCCAAAAGGGGTCTAGAATCGTGCCTGATTCTCACTCACTCTTTTTCACCATAATTTTGAAGTAAAACACATGACTAATTTGAAATATAAAATTTTCAGACCCTATCTATGATATTCGATTTTGGATAAAGCTTAAAATAATAACCAAATTGAGGTGATTTAGGCTTAATTAATAAATTATGTAGGCAGTGCCGGAGCTGGTTGGGTTATTAAACTTGGTTTGAATCCTAACTGTCATAAGGTTTTTGAAATGACAATTTTTTTAAATTTATGTTACAAAAAACTTTGATCAAGGCTTATAATATTTTACTTATCACTAATTTAATTAAACCTAATTATCATTATAAATAGGTCAACGTGTATAGAATTAAAGACCGCACATTTAAAGTCGTCATATTTTTTAGGAATTTTAAATTAGGGCACGTGCAAAGTAAGTTTTTATTTTCGTAAAATTTAAAAAGTTCTAAAAATTTAAAAATTTTATTTTGTTTTTAAAGTTATTCTCAAAAATTTTTTATTTCAGAAAAAGCATTTTATGTGCATATACTAAATTTGGCAACTTTTTAAAAATTTTCGTTTTAATTCAAAATAATTTTTTTCAAAATTTTAATAATTTCACGAAATTAAAAACTCACTTTGCACGTGCCCAGCCCTTATGTAAAAAATTTTCGTTTAGACAGATTCAAAATCATAATTTAAAATTAGTTAATTTTTCTTATATATTTTTTTGCCAAATTATATATGATAGAAATCTTATATAAGGTATATTGCACATATAGATAATAGTATTAAATATATGAATAATAATTTTCTTCTAACGATATTTTGTATAATGCGAAGCTACTTCAAACAGTTTATTTTTCTAGTAAATAAATAAGTTGAGCGCAGGAAAACACTTTTATTCAAATAAAATAGTTTTCTTAAACGTGCCTGCCTTAAGAACCATTTTACTATTTTGGAAGCGAAAATAATTATCAAAGTAATTTTTTTGCACATGCTAAATAGTCAATATGTAAGAGTTTAATCAATCAAGCGTAATTTTATTTGATTGGTGCCTTAGGTTAAAAGATTATAATTTCCTTAAATCGTTTAATGCCTCTCAAACAGAGGTCAAACTGGGCTGTTTAACAGCCTACTTAGCATGTTTTTAAATTTCCTAACCCGTCCCACATTTAGGCTCAATCCGAATTCGCCCTTCCCAATTACGGCCCAGATATGTTATATCGCAGTTGAAAAATACAGAGTGTGGTGTAAAAGTATAATACCTTTTTCGCATGATAATAATTATACCATTTTTAGTCCTTGTTGTAAAGACAAATTGTAAAAAAGGGGGTTAAGTTAGAATGGATATAAAAAATTGGCCAGGTTTGCTAATTCTTTTAGGTTCAAACCCGGCCTTTTTTTCGCGTGAGAGTCGACACCGGTCGGGCTTTCAATTCCCGACTTCGCTATTTACAATTTATTGCGAACATAGTTTTCAAATGCAAAAAAAACTTGCATGCTACCGATCAAATATACCTATAATTTTATGTCCCCTAAATCAAATTCTAATAGAAAAAAAAATCAATTTCCTTTTAGTACAAAATTCAAAGGACAAGGTAACGCATAGGTTTAATGCTTTTATATTCTTATTTACCATATTGATTAAAATATAAAAGAGATGTCTTGTCACCTGTTGCATTGTTATAAAGGTCCCGATAGTAGCCGATATTAATTAAATTTATTCTTCCATGGCATCATTTCCGATCTTTGAGACAGTATAAAAGAAAGTTTTTTTTGGTAAAATTGGATGTGGTTCCATATAGAGAGAGAGGAGGAGGAGGAGGATATTTAAACAATCTTCATCCAACAAATATATTTTTAAAATAAAAAAATTTATATATGCCAAGCCCGGAAGATTTGTTTGAAGATTTGAGCGTACTTGGTCGACTCGAAAGCAAGTTACACAATGTGCTTCAGGGCAACTTTACCATTGGTTCTGTCACGAACTGTAGCTATTGGCACGGTTACACGTTCGAGGAACGGCTAATTAAGCTGATCTTTCTTATTCTCGGTCCAACGGTTGCTTGTTTAGGCATTGTCGGGAACACCTTAGGTACTTATACCGCGATGCGGGATAACCCCAAATTTCCACGAGTCCTTATCAGTCGTGCATATTATTCCATCAACCTGGTAAACATAGCCTTTATGGCCTTGTACCCTATTGCCGACACTTGGGCCGAATTCAGCTTAGCCCAGTTCTGGTTAAAAAGACCGTGGAAACTTTATATTACGCACGTGCATTTTCCGATCGCTAAAACGTTCGTTAACTTCTCGTTCGGTCTCTACGTCGTATTCGCCTTTTCCCAAATGGTGGCCACGGTATACCCATTTTTTTACAAAAAATGGTTTACCGCCCGGGCCTTGCGCCTCATGATTACCATATGTTTTTTCTATATCCTAATTTGGTATATTCCGGCGGCTTGGTGGTTCGAACTCGACGTTCGTAAAAACGTGTGCGCTTTCCATCCCAACCTGACTATTTACACGCGTCAATTCACGCGCTTCTCCGTTTACGCTGCCAAACGATGGATCATTTACGGATTCGTTCGGGAGACGCTCATCAAGTACATACCCATTTTCGTGATCTTGGCCTTCAACATCATGTCGCTGAGGAAGAAACGGGCCATGCTTAGGTGGAAATCACAACAAATGACAAAATTTACGCCAAATGCTTTAACGCCCACCGTTTCCAATAAAGCTTTGACGGTCCCGCGCCCATTTGATGCGGTAGTTTTAACCGAAGATACGTATAAGGAAATTGGTAAAAGCCAAAGCCAGGCGCCAAGCTTTTTTGACGTAACTAAATTTCATCGCAGTAAATCGGTCACATCGTCTTCCACCGTGATAGATATCACAAAATTCGGGGGTCAACGTGATCATCGACGTAAAATTTCCTTGAAATCTAGCGAACGACCTACTCCTATAAGTAGTCCGTCCCCGAGCAAACTGCCAACTATTAGTGCTTACATCAGACGTGGTAACCTACGTTACCGTAAAGCCCTTTCTCTTTCCCCCAATTTAGCGACATCTCATGCCTTTAATCCCACATTGTTATCCGATACGAGTGCTGCTAGGCTCATCAAAAGATTTGCAAATCGTGTAAGCCCGCCCCCACATGCCACTGAAAGGAGGTCAACTGTATTATTACCGTCACCTGAACTATCACCGACAGGCGACTTTCATTTAGCTGCCACGAAAACGAATGCCAATACTCAATTCATTGAATCCATTGGGAAACGGAAATTCGAACAGCGGTATCGTGAATACAATCTCAGTGTACGTATGCTAACCATACTAATGTTGGAATTCTTATTCTTCTTATTTCCCGTCTCGCTATACATAGTGACGGTTGATTTCTACGTTTACTTTCTGACTCCGGCAAATTCCGATTTGGCTTTTGCCGCGTGTACGCTCTTGGAATATTTGTACATTTCACTGACCTTCTACCTCAACGTTATATTCAATCCCGGGTACCGGGAAGAAGTCAAAAAATCTTTCCGGAAAAGTTACATCTACAAAGGCTTCCGGACCTTGAGGCCTAAAAAGATTGAGGATTATTACGTTCGCCATGAACATTAATATTTGCAATTTTTACCTGTATAAAATAATATATAAATATGGTTTATAGGTATTTTTTGTAACCGGTATCAAAAAAAACATTCTTACATTTTTCAAGCCGATTGTCATACTAATTGGCTTGCTTGGTAAGGAAGAGTTAAAGTCTTCGCCGGATGTAGGAGAAACCCCAAATTCAATCATTTATTAATAATTTATTATAACAATTTTAAAACCATAACCTTTGCGTTACCCGCCACTATCGCTTTCAAAATAAAAGCAATGCCTATAAACAGTAGACTGAAATGGACGATAGATTCTACAAAATTAGACTTTTAACTAAATTTTATCGTTGGGACATTAAGCCTTTATTAAGAAGAGATTTGTGAGGCTAAACGGCTTATAAAAAAATTTAACCTAGTATATATTTTTAAAAAATATTTAAATTTTAAATATTTAATAATAATATGAACTTAAAACGCGTGTTTGTAATTGAAATAAAAATCTTTCAACACTTTAAAAAACATTGTAATTAGTTTAAAAGACTTAAAATGCAATAAGCCATTAACCTATATATATATATATATATATAAATTCGATTTTAATAAATATACCAATAATTTAATATACGCGTATAATTTCTTTTAAACATAACAGTAAATAAAATTATAATTTTATACTAAACAGTTTAACAATTTCAAAATAAATATTAATAATTAGATATAAGCATAAATATCAATTCTTTGATATCAGTGAAAGGTTAATCTATTAATTGTTGTTGGCCTATCTATCAAAATCATCTTTTTGCTGTTGTAAGCCATATGCCTCGCTTTCCACAAAGGTGTAATTTCGCAACAGTTAGCTAAAAAGGTTCACTTCTTGGTGGCAATAATTAAGAGCTAAAGGTAAGTAAGAACGTGATAAAAATGGGGGTAGTTTTAACCTTTAACCAAAAATTTTTATTAATTTTAACAAATTTCGTGTTTAGAAGTAGTTTAGTTGTCTGCCATGAAATTCCCGTTAGATACTAAAAATCTAGACTAAAGATTTACAAATACAATAATTTGACATCTAAATTTTATTGATTCCTCGATTTTTTTAAAAATTATTTTTAGCTGTTATGTAAAAATAAGAATCTTTCGACAATCTAAAGACACAGCAAATTATCAAAATATTCCCAATGTTGGCTATACTTATTTTATGGGTAAATTTTTTGATCGTTTTAGAAATATTATTGTCAAAATATACCGGTCTTATTCAATTTGCCAATCCCATTAAATTCCGCCGAGGTCTGGCGCGTGCTGTACCGCGCGTAATTTGGTCTGGACAAACAAAATAGGTTAATTTATGGTCCGATGCTTGTAATATAATTTCGACCTCAAAAATTTAAAATTTTATAACTATAACAGCGAAAAAGTTGAGAATTTTTGAATAAATGAATAAATTCGATTGTCGAAAACGATAACAATGGACAACAAAAATAACAAAATAAACGATTTTTTGAGGGTCTTGTAGAGAATTTTCTTGCGATAACGTTCCCGGGTTTAGTTTTTTTTCCAATGCCTCTAATTTTTTTAAACCGCGTCCAAAGTTCAGAAAAAAATTCGCAAAATTTTTTTTTACTATTAATTCTACAAAAAATCTTTTGGCATATTAAGATTCCTTACAAAAAACATATCTAAAAAAGGTTATTAAATAATAAATATTAGCAATTTACTTTTAAGTTATTAAGGATCAAAAAACGGAGTTTATGACGAAAACCACTAATTTTACAAAAATAAAAAAAAATTAAATATGTAAAAAAAATTTAAAATCCTTGCGCTAATAATGAATGTTTTTGTTATTTAAATATATTTTTAAACTTTTGTTACTACCCATAGTTTTTTTGATATAGAAGCTCAAAATACCCCAAAAATTGAAAAATCTCAACTTTCACACCGAATAACTAAAAATCTGAGGCATTGATTATGATTTCATATTCGTGATCAGGGCCAAAAATTTGACCAAAAACCATAATTGCCAAAATGATGCTTAGGGTCGTCCAAATTTTGTTGTCCAGTGTAATTAAAAAAATATTACGGTTAAGATATTTTAAATGAAAACCTATGTTAGAATCACGAATGCCCTACATTTATTTTAAAGGCCCATCCGCATCTTATTATATATTTATAGAGTAGAAATTAAAATACCCAGTGCTGGCTCGTCTAAAAACGGGCCGGGCCTAAAATAAAAAATATGTAATGGAAATCGGGCCAGAGTTTCACGATCCTTTTTCTCTTATACAGAGTCTTTTAACTAATATCGATTTTTAACATTTTTATTATCAATACCTTGATATAACAGAGTTGCGCCGCCGCGAATGCCGATGGATTTATTTCAAGTAATTAAACTTAAAATATTTGTAATTGAGAGTTATTTAAAGAATTATTTTATTACAGTTTTATTCAGGTCTACAAGGATCCCAGAAATTGGATTTTTTAGATTTATTCTACTTTTTGTTATATTTTTCGTTATCAGACAAAACCTGTTTTAAACATAAAAAATTTGTTATGAATTTCACAACATTTATCTAGGTCTCCTGTTTGACTAAAATAAAGCATTTAATATATTATTTTTAGGCATAAACATAGATTATTAAGCGTTTTTACAGCGTGCAGATTTTTACTCCTGCACACATCGGAATAAGTTATAAAATTTTAGTGCCTTGTGAATTAGATACTATGAAGATAAAAATATTTATGTAAGTTAAGACAAAATTAAGTCTAGACTTTTTATTAATTATTTATTGTATTTAAATTGTGATAAAAATTATCTAATAGTTTGAGATACGACAACGTTTAAAAAAAATTTTTTTCCAAACAAGCATAATACATTTTGTTTAAAGTATATTTTTTAATATTTTTTACTCGTTATTTTTAAGATATATAATTTATAAAGTCATTGATCCACTCTATATCACAAAAAGTGTCACTTTGGGCATTTTTGTGAATCTGGAGAGGAAAAAAATTTTGTATAGCTAAACGGGAGAGTCATAATAAAGTCTAGTAAATGTATAAACATTGCTTGGTTAAAATCCGATTTGATTTAAATTTAAATACAAGTTATATATATGAAAAAAAATATCTAAAATAGCAAAAAACAATTTAACTGTAGGTTCCCTAACTTTTAATGATGCTTTATATTTTCGAGAATGGGTGAATTAAGCACAAATTAATTTTGTTTTCGCATAATTAATCCAAATATGTTTATAGAACCTAAGCCAAACTCCTAAAAGGTTTATATAAGTTATAATTAATAGTTGCATTAAAATTTATATGCAACTATAAATTTTGTCAGTTCAGGTAAGAATTTTTGTTTATTTATTACTTTTATCTCTTATATTTAAAAAATTAAGCTATTTACTTGCATTCATTTATTTTTCCGATAAACTTTGAATTGTTTAACAGCCCAATAAGACCCAAAAACATTATTAACACTTGCTTGTCATTTTCAAAAAATTTAAATGTAACCTTTATTGATTAAGTTATTTATGTGGTAAATATATAATATTTATCGACCGCGTTATTATTATTAGTTAATCCTTAAAAAAAGTTAAGTTATTGTTAAAATTATTTTTTTTTCTTCAAATGTTTCTTAGCAAGCTAAGATTGATCACTAAACATGGAGTTAAGAGTTATAAAAAAAACAAATAGAAGTATAAACCCATAGCTACTTCAGAAGCAAAACTGTGTTTGAGGCATTATTAATAAAAAAAACTTCTGTATAGTTATTTTAGTTCTTGAACTGTTACATCAAATATTTCAAAACTTGCCTTCAATTTCCAGGTATGGCCGTTAATTGTTCCTACGATAACGTAAGGTTTGTTACCCAATTCACAAGACCTTTCCTAGGTCTAATCTACCCCAAAATTTTGATATCTGCTCCGTTGATAACCAATAATGATAATAATAATCAATTGCAAAGAACCCAAGAGGGCCAATCGGCTCGAGGCTTAGATTGGCCACACAATAACAACCTCGAGGATCCAGAAACTTTTTTCAGTGATTCCATTATTAGCAATGACATATCAAATAATCAAATGAGAGTCGGTCTGGATAATAATCTAGAGTACAAGCCGCATCTACAGCAGTTGAGGAATGGGAAGAGGAGCAAGCGTGATGGGTGTGTCATTTACGTTAACTCGAAAACACGAACCGAAGGAAGCTTCAACTTTTTTCAGTGCGGTGTAACACCGGTTTTATAATTTTCTATTTATCAGTTTGGTATTTTGTTTAACTTTTTTGAAATAATTTTGATATTTAGGATATATTCAATTATTCTACACTATTATTTGCATCAATGATGAATTTTTAGCAAAAATACATATATAGATAATGCATTTTACCCTGAGAAGGACATCTTCGTATCCATTTAAAAAACTTATTCAATAACTTTAGTATACTGTTTTAAGGTTTAAATAGGCATCGATTGACGAAAATCAAATGAAAAAGAAAAGGCACTTGGCAGGGGGTGGGGGGCAATTGAATGGCTTTACCTATCTGGCTTTATCTATCTATAATTTCTTTTGCCGCCTATTTTCTTAAGTATATAGCGAAAAAATAACTTAATTTGACCAAATTGAAGAATCTTGCGACTTTGAAAACTTCTAAAAGAAAAATAAATAATTAATTTAATAAATTTATTTGTAACTTAAATATTTTATCTCATATATAGATTTAAAATTTATTAGTATATTACAAGCTTCCACATTAACATTTAGGTTTTGCGAAATGTTGGGACCTTTCCAAATAGAACACGATAGATAACATTGGACAAAAAAACAAACACTTTTTATAAGATAATCCCGGAAATATTTTCCCATTCTAATTTTTTCAGACCTCATCCAAGTAAAAAAATCCGTAAAATTTCTATAACTATATTGAAATATTAAAATTCCTCATAAAAAACACTAAAAAAGGTTATTACTCAAAATTATTCTAAGTGGTTTATTTTAGGTTAAAAAAACAGATTTTTTGACATATACCACTAATTTCACAAAGCACAGAATAAAAAAATTAAATATTTTTTATCAAAAATTTAAAAGCCTTAGGCAAATAATGAATGTTTACGTAATTTGAATATATTTTTAAACCCTGGTTAAAGTTTTATGAATTAGAAGCCCAAAATACTCGAAAATAAAAAAAAATCAACTTTGACACCGCTAAAGATTTGAGGCTATATCTAATTTTAATTTGTAATCAGCACTAAAAACTTGGCCATAAACGATAGTTGCCATAAAGAATGTATTGTCCTTAATTTATTGTCCATTGTTATCGGTTATTTTTTTTTTGTTTTTTAATCCTTTTTGCTTATATTCGATTAAAAATTTTGGGTCTAAAGATAGCTTACAAAGTTTTATTAAAATATTTAAAAGAATTAAATGTCTTTAAAAGGTCTAGTTTTTAAACTTAACTCATATAACTTCCAAAAAGCTGTTGACTTATGTAATACAAGTCCAGAGGTTTCCGCAAAACACAGGATAAAAGGACGTTCATAAAAATTAGGTCATTTAATGTCCTCTCGCTTAAATATTTAACAGACAGTAGACCATGGTACGCAACGGAGCAATAAACACGTCGATTTGGTATTCCTACCTGTCAATGCTCTAAATAATGGTGGACCAGTCGCAACTGGTTTCGAATATTCCGTCGATTGCTATTACGATTCCATAAATCTACCTCAAACGGTGTTTTCGATTACGAGTCGCCCCTTTAGAATCCGGTAACTTTTCAGCTTAACGGCAATTAAGATGATTGGAAAAAATAACTTATGGAGTTTTTCCCAAACCTCCCCTTTTTAGGAAAGGTTTATTTGTCAAAGCGCCTCTTGTAATTTCTATGGGTATCCTGGCCTTGGACGGAATTATCATGGCCCCTAGAATTAACGCATGTCAAGGGCGGGGGAACTTTGGAATTGGCCTTAGATAAAAGGGTAAATATGAAATTTGTTGGCAGGTATGCTCAATGATGCTGGACTTGAGTGTAAAACAATTGTGTAAGAAGTAAAGTTTAACTGACTTATGGTAAGAATGTAAAGATACAAGCTAGACCAACCAAAGGTATGTCAGGGTAACTTTTCGTTCGACAAAATAAATTTGGCTGGTCCTATGCTCTCTAAAAGGTTCGATTTAATAAAAAAATGAACGTTAATAAAAAAATCGTTTAGGCCATCAAGTTTATTACAAAACATAAAATACAAAATATTTGAAATTTGAAATTTAGCTATTAAACCCGGATGTATGGTGGGTTATAGGACCCCATATTTAAGTTTTTAATTTTTTTTTTTTTTTTTTTTTTAGAGGAATTTTTTTTTTTAATATTTATTTTAAAATTTTTATTTTTTTTTATTAATATTTAAAAAAAAAAAAGATAAAAATAAACTTACTCTTACTCTTACAAGGCCCAACTTTTTACCAATATTCAGACCGAATAGCCCATGGGCTTCCTCATAGGAGCGTCTCTGGGCGGTATTAGCTCCGGGTAAAAGCTTTAAAAAATTTTTCATAATAATTCTAATTCTTTTACCTATTTATTATACTAGTGATATTGAGCCCACCCGCGTAGTGCAGACGTTTCCACCAGCCCTAACCGTATCGTTCCAGCCTGCAACTCCTTCTCCATTAGCTAATTCGTTAGCTTCAGATGAAAGGTCAGAAAATATGCGTAATATCAATGATGACCCGATACCTCGGAGTGAAAACAATAACAACGAACTTACCGGGTACCTTAAGCGCATAGTCAATTTTTTGGCTTCGCTTGTTTCCACGGTACCTCAGTCGACCGTTACCCCAAACTTGACGAATACATCAACGGTAGGTAAAATCCAAAAATCTGCACAAAACAAAATATCGATATTTAAGGCTGAACCGGGTAAACCAATCAAATTGATAGAGATTGCCGTTGAAAAGAAAAAGACGAAAAATTTTGGGAATGCTGCACCTAAAACTATCGGGTCTTCAATTTCCAATTTTGCTTATGTCAAGACCGAATCGCCACAAATTTGGCCAGATTTGCTCGAAAGCGAAGCGGGTGAGAGCGGTAAGGCCAGTAGCGATCAAACTACACCTAGTCCCGAATTCCGGGATATCGGTGATCGAGCTGGTTCGTTTGTCAATATTTATTCGGTTGTAAGACCATCGGTAAAATTTTCATCAGTTCAAAAAACCCTAAACAAAAAGTCAAAAATATCTAAAAAGACTGCTTACAGCCTCAAACCACAATCCTATGCTTCGCCATCTTATTACATCAAGAAAAATGATATTCATAAAAGCACAAATGAAAAAGGTTTGGTAGAAAAATCAGAGGAACATTCGATGGAACGTAAAAGTATAGCAAAAGCAATCGGCAAAAAAGAATTAAATTTTGAAGGGCATGTGTCCCAACTTCAAATTCCAATTAAGCAATTACCACCTGTAACACCAACGTCGTCAACCTTTCCGCCCTATTACGCCCCGTTCGAGAGACAGGTAGTGAAGGACGACTCCAAAGTCGATCTCAAAGAAATTTTTCAGCCCTACTTACCCCCATCTAATTCCATATACGATCCTATAGTAGCTCAGTTACTTCTCCAAGAACAGAAATCTCCAGGCTTGCATAAAAACCCTTTTAATTTTAATTCTGTATCAGAGTTACGAAAATCATTTAACCAATCATCGTCAGGTTCGACATTGGTGGCACGGCCTTCTTCTTTTATCAGTGAATACTACCGGCCATTCCCATCACCAGCGGTTGAATTGAAAAGCAAAAAATTGTCTCCCGATATTTTAGCCAACATTGATGGTAAAGAAGTCAATGTCCCCATATACAAAAGTAGAAGAGGAAACTTTACGGTCCCCCACAGCTACCTCGATACGCGATATTATGCCGAGGTCGTGGGAAGTTCAAAATTCAGTCCAGACGAGCATCCTGTCCCTGATGTCGAAGTTCCCCGTAATAAGAACGTGCTGAAAAATGCCCTAGAATTAGTTGCGAGATCGCAAACACCTCTACCCGATCTAACGACGTTTCCGCCCCAAATAAATTTTACGGGACCCATATCCTCCTCCCGAAATGCCAATGGGTCAGCTCGATTTTTAGGTTTGGTGCCATCGGCGGTGCCAGCACCGCGTGTAATCCTACCATTAACAAGGAACGGAGTACCCATTTCAGGCACAACGATAATTTTACACATTTTAAACATACGTTAGAATTATAAATTGGTTATTTATATGAAAAGTATTACGCTAAAAAATCCTAATTAAGTTGTAAGTCAATTATTGTGAGTCTGATGTAAATATTTAAAAATTATAAAATTTGCCATGAATGGAGCGAGCTTTATAGTAACGGGAAAATAAAAATAGAGTTAAACAAAAAATTATATAAAATGACCTATTTAGTATATTTTAGTAAAATTGGTAGCATAGTAACGAACCATCAAAATAAACCTCATATGACTTACATTCTTTTATTAAAAATTATTAAAATGATTTTTTTAGTACTTCTTTAAGTTTTTGAATTAAGTATAATACCTTTTTAACTATCATACCTTTAAATTTAAAAATAATTTTTTTTTGCTAACAAGGCCAAAGTTATTAGTCTTATTTCTTGATACCCAAATTGTTATATTGAATTTTGTTAATCATAGCATTGTTATTATTAATCAATAACTTAAAATATTATTATTTTTTAGCCTTATTTGTCAAATGTTCCTATTTTAGCTCGAGATTTAGGTATAAGCGCTTACTGTGGGAACGATAGCATGATCATAACTGGACGCAATAGTCACGGCTTCTACGGTACTATTTTTACGCCCGGATATCATAATTCCGAAAGGTGTCGCTTTAGGGGTACGGGTCAAATCGATTTTCAACTTCGCATCCCGCTTGATAATTGTGGCATTGGAAAGGTTTTAATCTTTATCAACCTTGTAACCAATCTATCAAAACATGAAGATACTTTAAAATATAGAATTGTTTGAATAATGGCATGGTTTTAAATAAGATTTCAAAATTTTAGAAATTTTCTTATTTAATTGTTATGGGGAATCTATATATACCTATACAGGAATTAACTTTTTAGCTTTGGTAAAGAAAAAATTCTCGTAATTAAAAATCACAAAAAGATTTTTTGTAATAAATATTTGTCAGAAAAAGAAAATTATCTTAATTTTTAACTTCACCCAATTAAATCTAAAACATAATACATTTTTTTGGGAAAAATCCCTAATATAATTTCTCTAAAATACAATTTTATTTCAATTATGCTTACAATTCATTTAATTCATTAATTTCATATAATATCTTAATATTGAACACAAACTAAATAAAATAAATTTAAAAAGATAATCCATTATATCATTTCAAGACTGGTGTGTTGTATCGGACGCTCATACTTATCATGTATGAGAAGATAAACGGAGTCATAGGAACGGGTGATACCGCCATCAATGTCGAATGTGAGCTGGCGCGCGTTATTAATCACGATTTGGATAAGTTTGAAGATAAGGACGGTGAATATTTGCCACCTAAACGAGAGTATAGCCTTTTCTTTTCCATAAAACAATTCTAAAATCCGAATAGGAATAGCGTATCAATATAAATTAGCCATCATTAGAGTCGTTGCGACCATTATATTCATTTTAATTTCTAATTTACTATTAAATACGCAAGGCTTCCAAAACTTTGGCCGCTTTGCATATGATAAGCCACAAACAAATTTGGAAACAAGCGTTATTTTTAATTTCTTAACTAGGTTTTACCCGTATGACAATTATCAGTATAAATCGGGACTAACGTCCCCACGAATACCTCCACGTGATATTGATCGACTCGTTCGAATACCGTTTACAAGTCCAGCTACTGTCTCTCAGTTATCAACTACGGCGCCTCCGGCTCTAATAGACCTATCCCCTCCAGCAATACAAAATCAAACCGAGCGAATTTCACGTTTACTACCTCCACCAGCTCCCGTGCCTCGAAGTGGACTAGTTAATTTTGGCGGGAGTGGCCCTAACCCTTTTGGAGATTTCGGATTCAACGGTTTAATCGGTGCCGGTCCATTGGCATTCGGCCAGGCAGGTGGTTCTCAGTCAGGCTCAATGAATAGCCTGTTTCCCCAACAAGGAGATTCGTCCCATTACTTCCCTTCGTACGAAGGAGCGATGAAAAAAGAGAAGTTAACTATTTTGTTATTTTTACAAGGGATCGTCGAGGACGAAAGTTTACAACAAGGTGGATCGTTTTTAAAAATAATCTAGAGCCAGTTTAATTATTTCTATCTCATGCCTTATTGTTTTACGTATGTAATACTAGGACTCACAGTATTTGAGTGATTATGATTTTATCAAAAAATTTAGCGTGCAGAATAAAATTTTTAGTCTTGTAGGTAGTTGCTGAGTTCGGGCCGAATTCCTAAATTAGGCCAAACTGGGTCTTCTTTAAATTAGGAAATCTGCAAAACGGGCTGGATACAAATTTTAGGCTTTACTTGAACTTTTCTACAACACTTCTGAAAAATAATTATATTTTCAAACCAAAAATGTTGAGTGTGAACAGGTAGGCTTTGAAATTCCTGCGTTCGGTTTTATTCATTTAAATGATTTTACCTACAAACCTTATAATTTAGGGAATGGCCATTCAACGGTTTTTTACCATCGGCGAGTCAAGCTATGATTGATAGAACACAAACGCGTTACAAAACGAGCTACAATGATGCCTATGAAAACTTGGACGATTATGATGACGAGTTAGCTGATCATGGTTTAGAAGATGATAGTCAAATCGACTCGGACGATGCCTATCGCGGGTAAAACCTTCGTATACGAGCGAAATTTTCGTAGAGTGATTTAAGGTCAAAATATTATTTTAAGCGTTTTAGATGCCTGATCTCACAGTTTGCTTGGGGACGCTAATAAGCCACGGACCGGTTTTGTTAACTGCCTCTTTGAGGAGCTAAAAAACATTTTACGGAAGATCTCAGCATGCAAGCTTTGTCAAGTTTAAAAACTATGCTATAGTATTAAAAAAAGTTCCGGTGTATTTCCATGGATACTGTTGTTGGCCAATCATGCTTAATACTGCAGACCACATGGTATAAATATTGCCAAAGCAAAAAAGGTTTTTGACAGAACAATATAGATTACAGTAATTAAAAATTTATATAATCGATGGCTAATAGGCGAAGAAGGCGCGTGAAGGGACGTCGGGGAAGAGCTGAATACGAAACAACGCCCTACCCTCCCTATTATATGAGGGAGGCTGCAAATGGGTTAGACGAAAGAGTGGCATCTGGCAGGGCACGATCTCCAGGTCACAGACACAACCGAGACCCGCCATTGCTCGATGCACCTCACCATGGGCCTCCATTCTATGATCGGATGGGAATGTCAAAATCATTCCAAACGTTTAATGCGCTTGGTCAGTTTGACCCATTTAAAAATCCAATGGCTAGACAATCAAGGGTCGGTCAAATGAGGTATCCAAATTCCAACAATGTACGGGACAACGGCGCAGCCAGAGGTAATCACATGTTACCTCATGCAGCTCAGTCGTCAATGCCATTATTGTTCCCTGGACGACCTATCATGGGTGGCGAAGGTGAAATAAGAGTTTACAACCACATACCACGCCTGCCTCTAATGATGGCAAGGCAACAGCGACATCGTTTTAAGGATTTGGCAACGAAAAGGCCGCCCAAACGCATCCAAATGAGCCTTTTTGAAGATGATGACAAAAATTTATATGCGAAATTTTACGAAATATCAGGTTAATATTTCAGAAAACTGATTCTCAAATTCTGCCTTTGTCGTTCATGAACAAACAATTTTACTTTTTAAGTTGTTGTTAAATTAGGATGTGCTAAGCTTTTTAATTTATATTAGATGTAAGTAAAATGGAATTGAACAATTGCACTATATTTATCAACAAGGACAAAAGGCAGATTGAAATGTTTGATACAAATGGGTAACTTTTTAAAATTTTGACATGCTTTAAATAAATTGTTAGTTCATTTAATGTACTTATCAATTGTGACTATAAATTATTATTTATTAATATAAATATTATATAAGTTCAAAAACACATTTTTTTGTTAATTTTGTGATGGCATGTGTAAAATATTGAATTATGAGTATTTTTTAAAAATTGATTCAAAGGCCTAGAATAGCAAATAACTAAATTAACATCAATAAATTCTAAAATTTTAAATCCAGCCAGATATATTGGTTTTTATATTATTTTGGTCTGGTCCACCTAATCAAACAAATAAATATAGAAGCAAAAATGACTTTATCTTTGCCTTTATACAAAATCAGTATGCCAGCACACAATAAAATATAAAATTTTATAAACATATAGCAAAACCTTTTAATTTTTGATATGACTTAGCAATTTTGTAATCTGTAAATGGGGCAAACCAAATTTAATCTGGCAATTTTTTGAAGTAAAAAAAATATTTAGCAAATTATATTTTTATACTACTTAGATGTCCTTTACTCTATCCACCTTATGAGGAAATAATAGAATATGGTGCAACAAATTCAAAAGATGATGTTTGGATTGAATGTAAAGTTAGAAAAATGCTAAATATAGCCAAAATTTGCATGTAACCAAAGAAATATGTACATAGATATTATTTTTAAATTGAATCTATCTCAATAACATAAATAATATATAATGTTATAAATCATATCACATTATCAATTTTTCTAACAATTAACGCATATAACCACTAAAAAATTAAAATAATGATATTTTACGTTAATTTGATGGTCATAAAAATCCTGCAAGCAATATAAGGTATTACAATAAATGCAATTCCCATAAAAATTAACATCATTCTGTTTAATTTTGGCATAATTGTTTGGTTAGACTGATCAAGAATAACAAAACCAAGGCCACCTAAGCAGAACATAAAGCTTGAGGCAAGGCCTTCCATTATAAATTGACCATTTATTCGTCCTGGCATAAAAGCAACCTAATTATCAAAAACATAAATATTAACTGGTCTGGAACGTCCTCGCTCATCAGGCATTGAACCTATGCTGGGAGTTTCTGTAATAACGTCATATATAAGTCCACCGGTTATTAGGAAATAGAAAAACATAAGGCAACCAAAAACAGTCATCGCCGTGGGATATTTTATCCATGAAGGTCTTTTCAATTTAATATGCGGACAATCTAAAAATTTATAGATGGTACGATAGTAAATTTCCATCGTGGCGAAAGAGACACGCTATAATTCCACCTGCTAAAATGAATGCAATTTTATTTCCAGAGTTGGCTGTGGCTACTATAAATTTTGAATTATAAAATTCAAAAAATTATATTTTAACAACATATGTTTAAAATAAGGTATTAACATTTAATTTTAACACCAAATTTTTTAAATTTAGTGGTGATCTTATTTTTAGCCACTTTTTAATCAAATACGTTTAATTTTTCTTTAATTTTTACTGTCAATAGCTAATACAAATAAAATTTTAATAAAAAAAATTAAAAAATATTGCAATAATTAAAAATTAATATTATAGTTTAAATTTGCTTATCTGAAGTTTTACTAATCTTATTATTAACTATTAAAATGTAAAACTTAATCTAAAACCTAAGTTTGTCAATAATTTTAAAAAAGTAAAAAATATTTAAAAAAACAATTTATAGGTTACCAAAATTTATATATAAATTTATGGTTTAAAATTCTTCTCCAGTAGCCTAAAAATATTAAAATGTCTTTTTTTTAAATTTTGTTTCAGCAGCTTAATCCGTGATAAGCTGTGTAGTCCATATGGACCCCAACACATTACTAAATATCTTCAAAAATATTATACACTATTGTTCAATATTTTGTAAAATTTCTTTTATATATATTAAAAAAATCAAGTAGAAAAATATGGTCTAAGTCTCATAACAAAATTCTTAGAAATCAGACTAATGGAGTCCGTATGGGAACTACGCTCTCAGCTTAATTGTTGTAAACCGTAATATTGCTTTTAGTATGCTCAAATAACATTATTCAAAAAATGCAATGAAAATATTACACAATCTTAGATTTAACTTACATATTTAAAAAGTCAAATTGCTATGTCGCAATGCAAATTTACGCAAAACTAAAACCCTCTAATTTTTTTTATAAAATTTACTCTAATAGAGCTAAATATCATAATATTGTTTTGTAAGAATAACTAAGATATAAAAGTGAACCATAATGATTAAATATATTGTTAATACATTGTTTTTGCAAGGGTGCTTTCAGACTCATTTAATTATAAAAAAATTTTTAAATTTTTATAAATTTTAAAATTTTTACTTTTACGCTGTTTTATAGAAAGTTGTTAATTTTGTTTTAATTGAGCAAAACTACTTTATTTTTTTACTTTTATAATACAGGAACATTGGCCAACTATGTTAGGATTGCGAGAACCACAAATCTGCTAAATAATCATTTTTTTGAAAGTTTAAAAGTGCAATAAAATTTAAGCCAAGATGACAACACTCACCCCAATGTTTCATGTCAAGTTCCCCCTGCCCTTTTTGAAAACATTTGCTCCAAAAATTTTTTTTAAAATTATATTGTAATTTAATCATATTTTTAAAAAAAAACATTTTTTTAAATTAAAGCTAAAATGGGAAATTTGTAATGCGAATGCTACCATATAACCTCTAGAATTTTGAAACTATCAGCCTTGATATTCTATTATTTTAAATATACGTGCTCCTTAATTATAAACTTATATATGTTATCATTAGTTTACCAAATTTTTTACACAAAGTAAAAAAACTTAAAAAAAATTTATCAGGTTTCTAAATTACATTTAATAAATCTTTTCAATGAACAAATAAAATGTTATGAGTTAAATTGTGTTCTAATTCATTTTAAAAATATATAAAAAAAAATATGAATAAAAATTATCAATGGCAACTATAGAAAGAAAAATTTTGATTATACAATACAGCCCGATTCACTTTTTCATTTTGGGGGGCAAAAAAACTCGTGGGGGGCAAAAAAAAATTTTGCGTTCGGCGGCAAAGGTGACCTTCGGTCACGGCAAAAAATATACATGTACAACAATAGAATCCATGTTCAAAATTTTTTAACAAATTAGTCGTAATTTATTATATTCTTAAATTAAAAAAATGAGTTTATAAATTGTATATGTGAATTAAAATTTATTGTTTTCACTAAAATCAATTGCTTAAAAAGATATTTGAATTAATTGTAAGTATAATTTTATCATTTGGTTCTTGCGTGAAAATTAAAAATATGATATATATGAATGAAAAAATAAATTATATAAAACTTTGGATTTTAGAAAATGAAAAGTAAAAGATTGATTATCATGGAAACAAAATGTATAAGTATGCTAATTTGGAAGAATATATGAAAACACTGGTTTATATAACTAGTTATTAATATTAGGGTAAAAACTAAATAAAACATGAACATAAACGTTAAATGCGCATAAAAAAGTTTGTAACTATGTTAAAATAGTAAGCAATAATTAGCTGATTATGAGCAGTGTATTGTATTATTCTAACAATTTTATGCTAGAGGTTGTTTTGATTAAATTATAAAATTATCAAAATTCAACGCCCCAGTTAATGATTTTTCGTGTCCCATAAGAACCAAATCACCTTTACGCAGGTCACTACTTGCCAGCCTACTAAAAGTTATTTACCTTCTTAAAGAAGAAAATGTGGCCTCACAACTCGACGTTGAAGAGCCAAATAACAAACTTATAGAAAAAATGTTAAATAGATTAGGAAACGCATCTTTGTAATTATATAAAAATTTAACAAAATCCTTAGTAACACATTCTTTGTAATTATATAGTTTTCTTATTAAATTTTTTTTGGCTAAATCACTTCTTTAGATAATGAATTTTTATCTTAAAAGAGGCTCGAATTTATTTATATCTAATAAGGATAATCAAATTTATAAAGGTAAATCTAAATAAATATTATTGGTAAAAAATCTATTACCCAAAGAATCAATAATATTAAAATAAATACTTTTTTATTCATCATTAATATTTAAATTATTCTCAAACTTATGAGTATAAAATAAATAAAAATCAGAAAAAATTTTAGGTTTAGTTTTTTTTATCTATAAATAAATTTTTGTCATTTAAAAAAGTATTAATATCAAAACAATTTTTGAATAAATCTTCAAATGTATTTTTATTTCTTAATTGTTTAATTTCTAACAAACAATGGTGTATTAAATCAGATGTTTTAGAAAATAAATCGTTCTTTATTGAAATTGATCTATATTTATTTTTAATAAATAAATAATTTTTCAATTAACTACAAAAAAATAAATAGATGATTATAAATATGGTCAAAAAACCCCGATTCGGCCCTAACTTGAAGATATAAAGGTTTTTTTATTTTTAATTTTTAAAAGAGTACTAAATATTTCTGTGTAATTTAAAAAAAAATAATGGGCAGGGAGTGACTACACCACTAATGGGGCAACAGCCGGGGTATGGTCACGCATTCACTAACTACCTTGATTGCATCATGTTGAAAAAATTTATGAAGGGAAGAAAAAATATCAAAAAGACCTTCCCCATCACTTAAAATTTTAAGACCATCTTTTGCAACAAGATGCAATCGGTGGTAAGCAGGGAATATACGGGACATTGTGGCCAACCATTTTGCTCAGAAATACTTGAACACCACCTTTTTCCCCAGACATTACTTTCGCCCCATTGTAGCATTGTGCGATCAGGTTCTTTGGTTCTAGATTATATTCTAACAAAAGATTGTTGTTAACTGTGAAAATTTCTTAGGCATCAGATTATTATGAAGTGCTTTCACAAATATAAAGCTTTCTGTAAAATCAAATTTTTCTATATATTTCTGTTAGTTTGATCTCTCTTGTGGATGAGAAGTATTAGTGAATAAAAACACTTTTAAAAAAAGTAAATATTTTTAAGATAATATTTTTTGGATATTTTTGACGGAGCAAATTTAATTATATTATGTGGAAGAAATAAAATTACTATGTATTTTTGGGGGGGCAAATTCAATTTTTTCTGGGGGGGCAAACATAAAATTACTATGTATTTTTGGGGGGCAAATTCAATTATTTTTGGGGGGGGAAAAAAAATTTAGGACCAAAGGTAAATGTGTGATACAATAAAAACTATTATATACTTTAATATGTTGAATTTTAATAAAAGAATACCCAAAAAATGGGTTGCAATTTTTGCAATTTAGATTGAAGCAAAATCATGAATATCAACATTGAAATAGGTAGTGTATAAACAAATTTCAACTTTCTAACGAAATTCTATCGATTTGGACCAAAATTTACCTAGCTTTATATGTATTTAAAAAAAAGGTTACAGATTGACCCATGAAATATAATATTTTTAAAAATTTTAAAATTCATGTTGTGGCACATATGAACTCCGCAGTATTAATTGCCGATTGGTATACATATGACTTGTCCAATTATATTATTTAAAAAAAAGAATACATAATTTTTTAATTTTGCCCTAGACAAGATGGCCTGTCAGTAAAAATGCATCATGCATTATGGAGGTTGATGGGCAGTTTACACTTAGAAGGGAAGAAAAAAAAGATTTTATTAAAAAAGGGCCTAAAAAGTTCTCAAAATAAATAAAATCTTTATGTTTTAATTACTTCTAAAAGTTGCCTTAGTTAGTAAAACACTCTTTCATCTTTAATTTTAAATTTTAATGTGTCGATTTATATTTTTTAATACTTGGAAGAAAATTGACCAAAAGATGAAATAACAATAGTGGAAAAGTAATAATTTTTAAAGCAAAATTAGAAGCAGTCAGCATCTCAAATAAGGGTCTTGCCTCGTTTTAAAAGCTTGATGGTAATATCAGTCGGCCGTAAGTTAGATTCTATTAAATTAACAGATTCTTATGCGTTCGAGTTAGCCCCCTTGGTAAACCGCATTGAAATAATTAAAAAGCCAATATCTTTCAATAAGTATTTACATAGAGCCCGTGATTAAGCATTTGCCGATAAAATATTATTGCATTTAAAGCATCCCTCACAAGGTCAATTCACACCCGGATATTGACTAATTGCTAACTTGACAAGACAAAAAGGCAAGGTTTTAACTTAAGAAGGTTTACCTGAATCATAAGCACAAGTACGTTTTTGATTTTTATAAATTTTTTATAAAAAGATTTAGGATACGTTTAAATAAAAATTGGTTAAAAGTGACAAGAGACTAAAGAAAGCATATAAGAAAATATTTGAATAATCAGCCTTTAACTTACGTCTCATGTGATTGAATATAAATGGAAAATGAATAGGAGTAAAAAATTAAATGCTATAATTTCGCTTTATGCAAGCATTAATTACGTCTAAACATAATTTAAAAAAATTTTAAATTTTTTAACATTATAGTTAATGCCAAAAATTTGACGAAGCAATCATAAAATTGATATTTCGTAAATTACTTGCTTATAAAAATTTATAAACCTGGAGAAATTATAAATTTTGTTGTAATGTATTAGTATATAAATCTTAAATATTTTCAATTTTTGATATATACATGTAACCAGGGCTGGGAAATAAAACTAAATGGGCTTTTTTTAACAAGTTTTTGGGTTTTTTTCCAAATGCCCACAAACTCGTGGGCATGGCAAAAGAAAAGCCCCTTTTCTTGCTTAAAGAAAAGGGGCATGTTTAAAAAAAGCCCCTTTTCTTAAAAAAAACTCCTAGGAGCTTTAAGAAAAAATAACCCACCCATCAAAATTTTTTGAAATTATTATAGAAAACATAAAATGGGTTTTTTGGGGCTCTTTTTAAGAGCCACTTTTTGTGGGTTTTTTTCTGCCCCTTTTCTTAGTAAGAGCTTTTTTTGAATTCTTATTTTGGCCCTTTATTTTTGCCCCCCTTTCTTTTTTTATGTTTTAGGGGAAAAAATGAGCCAAAGTTTATTGGCTCATTGTCCCAGCCCTGCATGTAACTTAACCGTAAACGTGTGTAAGTTCTTACCCCAGCCTTTTTTTTATTAACATATCGGTAAAAATTAAAATTTTATAAATATTTAAGTAAATTTCTAAATTAAAAATATATATTATAAGATTTTTTTTTACATTTTATAAATCTTGGCATTTCATTGTTGTACCCCAAAAGGTAACTTAATAAATAAAAATTTTGATTTATATAAGGTTATAGTAGAAAATTTTTAATTGTAATTCGTATAAAATTATCGCCAATTGAAAATTTCGATCCTGGATTTATAATTTGTTTGCTAATTGTAGAGATATCCAGTTGGAATAAAGGATCTTTGAGATCAAGTCTAATCAATTATATATCTGGCAAATATAAAATTTGAACGCTTTATGTACGCCCAAATATGGCTTTAAACGTTGAGGTCTAGCCCAAACAATCTTTCGCTGGCGGATTATTATGAGCGCTTACACATATAACTGTCCATATTCGTATTACATACTAAATCTATATTTTATTTAAAGTTAGACAAACGGACACTTAATTCAAGCCATAAATTTGAAATAACCCGGTTTAAAATAAAAAGTATGTCTTTCACGGCCTTTAATTTTGTCCAGCAATATTTCAAGAAATAAGAAAATAATAATTGTTTCTGGTAAAAAAGATTATAAAAAAAACTAATAACCAGATAAATAATCGTAAAATTTAAGGTGTCACAACTAAGGCTACAAACTAGTGAAAAAAAAAGATTTATAAAAAAAGCGCATTTGATTAACATTGAGATGTATATAGTATATATTATAAAAATTCTAAAACGATCAAAAAATTTTAATTCTGATTTTTTGATCATTCGATAAAATTTTTTTTGTAAAAAAAAATATATTTCTACAATTAAAAATTTGTATTAGCCGCACCCGAAGAGTTTAAATATAATGAATTTCTGTCAAAAAGAAGACGATAAACAAGTGCCGGGCACAGAATAAGCCGATCTGGCACCTTTTGATTTGCTAGCCTTAATAATAAAATGTAAATCAATAAAAAAATAATGTTTATTCTAACATTTCTCAAGGTCGTGATTTCAACAAGGTAAAAATACCTTCTCGATTATTATGGTTATATTTCATATATTTTGTTTAAACAGCTTAAAAAAAATTAAAATTTTTACATGATCAAGATAATATTGGTGTTATTCTACATAATTTTAATTCGTAAATAGCATTATATTTTATAAACATTAAAATGCATAAGGACTTTTAAAAAATTTATACCTCTTAAAAATTTTGGGTTAATATCCTTTTTTATTTACAATTTTTCTTTCTCATTTATTGACATGAAAATCAGGACATCCCTAAAAAGCCTATTAACTCCTAGTCGATGTTCTTTTTTATTTTTTAGAAATAGACTAAACATCTTAAGTGAAAAAATGGTTTTAGTAAATGCAAGGAGTTTTTCATTACTTAAAATGGTTAACAAAAACATGAGCACAGTTCGACAAATTCAATATGTTTAAGCTAATATTTAATTTTTCATTACCCTCTGCCCGTTATTTTAAGAGCTAGCTTTAAATATTAAATATATACAAAATGATTAAAAAACAAAATCAAAAGATATTTATTTAGATAAAACGTTAAAACCGTTTACTATTGAGCTACTATATTTAGTAAAAAGTCATGACTTATATAAGTTGGGGTGCAAAACAACATAACATGAATTTTTATAAGATTAATTTTATTTAACATTTTGGGTGAAAATCTTTAGACTATATTACAAAATTGAATTTTTTCCTAAGTATCGAGTTTGCAATATTAATTTGGTCATTTTATTGTCCAAACCCATAGATGATTTTAAAACGAAAATATTAATGGCATGTGATTGTTTGTTAAGAGTTCCTTAAACCTTAGCAATCATTCATAGATTTTTGTAAGCCTGCGTTATAATTCTTCCAAACCATATATATTAATCCCTATAATCTCTTTCGCATTAATTAATATTATATAAATCAAATTTTTTTATATAACTTATGTTCACATTCTAGGGATCAGCATGAATAACACAGGTCAACAATTTTTTGAGAGTTATAAGTTAACTACAGAGATCAAACCTGCCATCTTAGGGTTTAAATCCGTTTACCGTTTTTCATAATCAAACTTATAGTCAGGTATAAACATTGAAATTCAAAAAAAAAAGATTCAAAAACAAAAATAAATTGAAATTTTATTTTTGCATAATCACACCAAGTAAACTGTTAAATTTAAACTTTAAATAATATTTTTATTAAAAACCGATAATATGTCATTTAAGTTTAAACGCGAAATATTTTGTATTATTTAAATGCCGATGTAAGAGCTTGTTATATTAACAAAATTTATTTTTCATTTTTTGTGAATAAAAATTAAGCAAGGAATTTTTATATGCAATGTGATTTTTTCTTGTTATGGTAGATTTAGATCTGTCAATTTAGTCAAAAAAGGCCATTTTTTGTTACAGACTGATCTAAGAAGCCTAAGACGGAAGAAACTAAGAAAAACGAAAAGTATATATAAGATTAACCCATCAAGATGCATTCTCTTATGTTCTCATAACAATCTCGTTTCTGACGTTGATATTTGTTGACCTGTGTTATGAGACATCATATAGTTTTGGTTTAGTTAAGACTCAAACCAATATTTACATATAATTGAGGTTATACAAATGTTTATCTTTATTTATACAAGACCACGTGCAAAGTGAATTTTTATTATAGAAATTTTATTTTCAGAAAAAGTTTATATGATAGATTAATTTTTGCAATAAACTTGCCTTTTTTATACAAAATAAAATGTTTCAAATTAAAATTTTTACGAAAATAAAAACTCACTTTGCACGTGCCCAATAAAAAAACGGTTTTTTGAGAAAAATATGTTATTTAAACATTAATGTATAATAGTTAGATGCTTGCATGGAGGAATTCGAACGAACATAAGTTGCCATACATGTCATTTTTTGTTTAATTATTTAAGTTATTTTTATGTATTTAGATGTGTTTAATTAATTTATAAACTCTTTAATGAATAATGTTACAAAGAATTAAAAACTATAAATAATATTTCTTTAACAAGTGTTTACCTTCTTCAGTTATAAGTTACCAAATTTAAGGAATTATTAATATAAGATTTATCGTATTATCTTGAATATTTTGTAAAATAATTCGAAATTAAAATTTTTAATTTAAACCCATTAATAAATAATGTTACATAGAATTGAAAACAATAAATAAAAAATATTTTGGTAATTATATTAAATTTTAAAAATTTATCTCGTTTTATTTTATGTTTAGATTAATAATTTCTTAATTGGATGCATTCTTACATAGGTGTAAAAGTTACCTTTTCGTAAATCCAAACCTAATTTTAAATCTTTAAAATGGATTTACAAATTTTATAGTCAATCAATCTTTATTTATAACTTTAATTAAAGTATAATATACAATATGAAATTTAATTTAATCTTACACCATTATAATAGGCACATTTTTGTTATAAAATATAGTTGTTAGAGTTAAAATTTTATCATTACTTTAATTTTACAAGCTTACACGAAGTGAAAAACATCTCTGAAATTATAACCTGATTAATAACTAATAAATTAAAATGGTCCAACTTTTTAATATTTAAAAATGTATGCTGATATCGTAATCTGCTGACTATATAATATGCCATTTTTACACTCAGATTCATAAAACCTATATTAGGGGACAACCTCTTATTTTCCCATCAAATTGTAATCATTAAAACTGTCTCTTAAACAGCGCAAACAATAGCTATAGAACCCCTTTGGTGCTATTGTAATAACTGTCCCGCTGAACTGTCCTACTGCAATTCATACGGAGGGGCTTGCTTCAAAGGAAACAGGAATGGAACAGTGATTTATGAGTTGTTTTTAAATTTATATAAATAAAGTAATATTTCATTTATAATAAAACTCTGCTTTAAAAAACCCGAATGAAAAAATGTTGTAGGAATTAATATTAAGCTCAGTTAGTTCACTGGTAAACATATCTGTTTTAACATGGAGGAGGGTAAGGGTTCGAATCCTTGCATATCTATTAATTTTGAACAGTTTAATAACCAATTTCAAGCTTCCGATGCAATAAGCTCTATAACCTAAATACCCAGGTCGCTGAGGTGCGAGATGACGATGAGTAAAATTCTTAAAGGATGGCGCCCCTAAAGGCAAGATATAAGAAAAACCTCAAAATACAATTGTTTGATTAAATTTTTATTAATACAGGCATAATGGCCTAAAAAAATTAGATCAAATAAATTAAATCACATTACATGTAATTGAGACAATAGCACAATTAACTTTTTTGTAATGTTAAACAAAAATTAACCATTTAAACAGATGAAATTACCGCAAAATGACCAAAAATGACAATTTTTGCAATAAAAAAACCAGGGAAAAAATTTTTTAGTACCCAATACATATTTCGAACTTAAACTTTTGATCAAAGCTATAACTAGAAGGACTAGAAATTATAGGAATAGTAAACTAAAGCGATTTAACAAAATTATAAAAGTGTATTAAGGCTTAAATAACGATATTTTTTTAAACTAAGCGTCATAAAAAAATGTAAGCTAACCCGCGGGGACAATTTGGGGCGAAACACTTTTTAAATTTTAAATGTCTTTAAAAGTATGATATAATATAGCTCAAATTTTTCTGACTCTTAATTTCTTATTTAAAAATCTTCTTAAATTTTTATTTATAACTTAATAAGGTGTCTAAATATCTGGCAAGAAGCAATATTTTGTGATTCACATAATTATAAGAATGGATCTCTCCTACCTAATTTGACATTGCAGCTACAATGTTGTTATTTTTCGTGGTGTGGCATTACAGAAAATTTATATCATGAAAAACACCTGCAAAGTAAAAAAAATTACTCGATTATATATAACAATCTTAACATTTAAATATTTTTTTAACATATATCTTATTTTTTTTAATAGAAATTGCGATAAAAAAGGAAGAAAGATATGGTAATACGTTTTTAAGACTTTAAAATTATTTCAAGAGACTAAAGTTGCATTTTAAGCCCCTTTATGGCAAATAAATACGGATGGCCAGGTTATAATTTAATGAATACAACACTATTAGATGCTGATGCTGATTCTAAACTATTTGGTGTCAAAATTAATTTTTGCATACCTTGGATGCATTTAGGGCAATAATAATTTAAAAATTTAAGAGTTGAAAAACACTTTTTTAAATTATACATGAATTCTTTGAGCATTTATAAGGGGAAGACATTTTACAAAAATTATTTTATGCTTAGTTTCTTTCTAAATTTAATTGCTTTTAATATGTTTTTTGCATTTTTAAGTGAATGGCAAATAATTTTTAAATTTAATTAAAACAGTTTTCTCTATTTTCAGAAAAGTATGCTAATAATTTTATATATTTAATTAGAATATACAGTTATTTTAAACTTTAACAAGTTTAATTAAACAATGAATAATTTTTTAAAGGTATCGTTTGTAAATGCTCAAAAAAAATTAGAGCCGTAACCTGGAGAAGAGTGCAAATACGCCTTTCTATTATCACAGGGTTCATTTTTTAATAGTTATTATTAAATTTTTGCTTAAGTTTTCCTCCATATCGAAGTAGGCGTTGGGCTCATTTCTCCAAACTTTTATACCAATTTTCTAATCTTGACCTTATTCGTAATTTCGAATTTTAGACTGCACATTTCAAAATACAACTATATTTTTTTTTGTGATTTTATTTGTCCCCTTTACTTTTTAATAAAATTAAATCCATTCTAAATATGGGCCAAGTCGGAATCACCCGTTATAGCCTTACCTAGTATATGTGTTTAAGACGCAACTTCCCTAAAGGGGGTAAGGAAGAGACCCCTAGCAATGGAAAATATTTAAGTTATTATTTATTTGGTAGTAAAAAAGCTAAAAACGATTCGGCCATATTTGAAAAATGGCGCTCTTTGTAAATTCCAGGCACACTTTAAATGACCACCTAAATCTTTAAATATATGCTTATTAGCAATTTACTTGATTTATTGGACTAACATTGATTTTTGTTCGATATTGATAGTTTAACTGATAAAAACTAATCGAATGGAATATTTTCTTGAAGAAGAGATTTATATTCTCAAAAATTTGTTTATAAAGAAATTATCCTTTTTGCATGTTAATTACCGGAATATACCATTTTTCAATAAACAACCTCATTCAGGATTTGAATTTTTGTTTTAAATTTTATTAACATAATGCAGCGCTTTGCTTAATGCCATAAATTAATCACAATATTTAAATAATGTAAGATATATTTGCTAAGGCAGGTATGATAATACAACGAATTTCTTAGCCTATTGTATTTTAATGAGTCTATTTTTGTTGGAAACTAAAAATCAGATTTTCGTATCAAATAACTTCAATTCTTATTCAATAAATTTAAATCTGCTCTAATACTATATTAAAAATATAAAAAATAAGTTTCATATAGTTTTTGAAAAGATTGAATTTCATTCAAAGTTTAGAGCGCGATATTTGAGAATCACCACACTAAAAAATGTAATGCAAAATAAAAATTAAGAAAATTTTTGCCACCAGGGTATATATCTATAGCGACGGAAATGTGTTTTTGTGGCCCCTTTTTAGCTCTTAAACATGTAAAATGGTCAGATATTATCGATGAGATTTTAAAAAAATGTAGTTTAGGTGTTGCATTTTTCCAAATACTTAAAAGAACGTATAAAATGGTTATAAGCACTTTGCATTTTGACCTGTGCCATTGCTAGAATGCGTAGTTTAAAAATATGTATAACACAGGTCAACAAATTTTTGAGAGTTACGAGTTAACTACAGAGATCAAACCTGCCATCTCAAGAAATATCTAATCTGTTTACCATTCAAACTTAGTTAGTCAGTTATAAATATTGAAAATTATATATAAAAAAGGTCAAAAAACCAAAAAAAAAGATTCAAAAACAAAAATAAATTGAAATTATGTTTTTGCATATTCAATTAAACTGTTAAATTTAAACTTCAAAGAATATTTTAGTTAAAAATCGATAATATACATATTTAAGTTTGGACGCGGAATATTTTGTATTATCAAAATGCCGATGTAAGAGCTTGATGTATTAATAAAATTTATTTTCCATTGTTTGTGATTAATAATATAAGTTACAAGGGATTTTTTTTATATGCAAAAAGGATTTTTGTTTTTCTTTGGATATAATTAGATTTTTAATTTGGTCAAAAAAGGCCATTTTTTTTATAGACGGATCTAAGTAGCAAATGAGGGAAGAAACTAAGAAAAACGATATATGAGATTAGGCCATCATGGGGACGCGTTCTTTTATGTTTTTATAAAATTCATGTTTCTGAAATTTGCATTAATTGATTGTGTAATATATGCGGCATTTTTTGAATATTACGAAAAAATTAGAAATTTTACAAGACACGGCCTTATTTACTATATTTTTTAATTTAGGTTTGGTATCATGCTACGCAAACACATATCCATTAACTAATACCTGCACCTCGACAACCGGATATTGTTATAAGCGTTACAATGATGGTCAATCTCATAGTTACGGGTAATTTAAATTTTTTAATTGATGTAATAAATTTATTTTTGGAAGCAAAATTTACTAAACGTTGAGCTAATTTTGACGTTTACAGCAAATTTTTGATCTAGATGACATTAAGGATATTTGTTAACCGTTTTTTGTGATCGAACTTAGTAAGTTAGCTATAAACATTAAATAATCTAGCTAATGCCAAAAAACAAGACGGTAACAAAAACATTAAAAAAAAATGTTATTGTATTTTATAACATGGGCCTTATCAAGTTGTGGTACCCAATATAAGCAATTAATAATTGATGATAGAGCTTGTTACACTAATTTTATTTTTCATATTTGAGATGATAAACATAAGTTGTAAGAAAATTTTCTATAAAAAAAGATATTTTAAGGTGGCAAATTCTGTCACTTTGGTCAAAAGAGGCAGTTTTGTGTTATGGAGTGATTTAAGGAGGGCGAGAAAATTACAACGGGAAATAAATATGAAATAACGTTTACATGGGTATGCATTCATTTATATTTTTAAAAAAAAAAGATTTTTCTGGATATTGATATTTGTCGACCTGTAATTCTTGATTGAAAAAAAGTAAAACATATGATCATATTTATAAAAAAAAATTTCCTGTTCACTAATTGTTCAAGTAACGTCATTGAAAATTTTAATTTAGTAAACATATCAATATGCTCGGCGCTTTTGTTTCGATATGGTCGAGCTGTATTTAACGTTGAAAAAGATTAAAATAACAACAAATAAAAAAAACTAGTTTATGTCTGAACACTTAGTTTCTTTTTTGATAGTATCATAATTTTTGAAGGCTTGAATATTGAATAAATTCATTTTGGGAGTAAAGGTAAACCTAAGCCTTTACTCATTGCATAAATAACTTGATATGAAATTTTTTGGTGTTGCACATATAGTGACTAAAGATTTTACAAAAAAAGGTAAAAATATCTTTAGTTTTTGGGCCCATTTATCATATTCAAGTGTCTTTTTCGTCCGTTTCAGCCGTTTTGACTTTTTCAGGTATAAAAATGATTTTTTCATTTATTTCTATGCAGATCTTTAAATAAAGAAAATATAATACACTAAATTTGCATGAAAACTTAGTCACTCACAAATTATATAAATAATCATAAACTTTTACATTTTGTTATACAATTTCGTGCTTCTGTAATTACTATTGAAAAATTAAGATGACCTACATCTAGTATTATACTTAAAAGTACCTACATTATTTAAAACGCCAAATTATAAGGTTTCTCAAGAAAATATAATAGTTACGAAGAAAGTTTTTCATTTAAACGTTTATTTTCTCTCTAAATATCAGTAAAAATGGCCGTGCTTGTGTTCACAGGAATGTGCTTTTGCCATAATTGCCATTGATATTTGATACAAAGAGATTAATTTTCTCCGTTATTTTTGTCCTTCTATAAGATGCCTTCCAAATTACCTCGTCTCTCAATGTGGCTCGGAAACGACACCGTACCGATGTTGTCAGGGTATATGGTGTAACTTTGAAGGTCTTTTTAACCAATCTAATTGTAAGCCATTAATAAAAGCTAAAGCCGTTATAAAAAATATATAAATTTCTAGAAAAAAAAATTTAAAAACAAAAAAACAATTATTACTTGCAAGATAACTAGCCTTTTTTTTGTGTGTGAATATTAATTATCGTTAAATGGTGCCCTTATCAATGTATTTCCTCTATTAGATAGAGATGACTGGGAAATACGTGACATACGATTTGAAAGACAAAATTTAGGAGAAAGCATAACGGCTAATTACAGTATTATTTTTCGTAACCAGGTGCTTTCGGCTACGGCGTTTATAATGCGTAATTTTATCAAAAATACCGTGGAAAAGGCTGCATATCTAGTAATTTGCTTAAATTACCAAATACCTTTGTTAAATATATCCATATTGTTATATAACTTACCTTTAAAAACCAAAATAAGCCCAATAAATTAAAAAATAAATTTAAATGATTCGCCGCTTCCATCTAGATTTTGGCAATATCCGTTTGATTATTTTATTGCCAAATTATTTTAATTTAAATAAATCTCTAACGTGCCCTTTTTTGATATATTAAACGCCTTTTGTATAAAACACCTAGATAAACTTCTAGATAACGTCTAGAATTAAGCCTTCAACATTTCGGCTTGGTTAAGTCCAATTGCCGTAATATGGACCTTTCCGAACAATTTTTGAATTTAAACATCATACATTTTGTGTTTTTATAATCATTTTAAATATTAAGATTCCATATAAACCTTAAACTATATGCAAAACATAAAAATATTTTTAATATTTTATTAAAGAAACATCAAATGACAACTTAGATCTCTTATGAAATAAATTTAAAAAAAATGGGTGTAACATACAAAGTTAATTTAATTACACATTATAGGCTCTATACTATTATTCAAATATAAAATTACTGTTTTGAGTTGTTTTATTTGTATTTTTTAATTGTTACCATCAGGGAAAGTGTATTAATAAATAATCAAGGAACAGGCCCGATTCTAGCTTTTCCATTTTAGGGGGGCAAAAAAAACTCGTGGGGGGGCAGAAAAAATTTTTTTGCCGCCTTCGGCGGCAAAATTAGCCGTGACCTTCGGTCACGGCAAAAATTATACATGTACAACAATGGAATCCATGTTCAAAATTTTTTATCAAATTAATAGTAATTTATTATATTCTTAATTAAAAAAATGAGTTTATAAATTGAATATGTGAATTAAAATTAATTGTTTTCACTAAAATCAATTGCTTAAAAATATGAGATTTGAATTAATTGTAAGTTATCATTTGGCATCATTGCGCATGAAAATTAAAAATATTATATATATGAATAATAAAAATGAATTAATTAAACTTTGGATTTTAGAAAATGAAAAGTGAAATAAAATTGATTATCATGAAAACAAAATGTATAAGTATGCTAATTTGGAAGAATAAATATGAAAAAACACTGGTTATATATAACTAGTTATTAATATTAGGGTAAAAAATTAACTAAAACATGGACATAAACGTTAAATGCGCATAAAAAAAGTTTGCAACCATGTTAAAATAGTAAGCAATAATTAGCTGATCATGAGCAGTGTATTGTATTGATCAAACTATTTTTTCTTAAAGGATTTTAATTAAATTACAATATTCATAAAAATTAAACTCCCCTAGTTAATGGTTTTTCGTGTTCTAAAAAAACCAAATCACCTTTAAGCAGATCACTACTTGTCAGCCGTTATTATCCTTCTTAAAGAAGAAAATGTGGCCTCACAACTCGACGTTGAAGAGCCAATTAACAAACTTATAGGAAAAATGTTAAATAGATTAGAAAACGCATCATTGTAATCATATAAAAATTTAACAAAATCAATAGTAACACATTCTTTGTAACTATTAAGTTTCTTATTAAAAAAATTTTTGGCTAGGTCAATTTCTTTAGATAATAAATTTTTATCAATATTACTTATTTTTAAAAGAGGCTCTAATATATTTATATCTAAAATAAAGGGTTATCAAATTTATAAAGAGAATCTAAAGATTTTAAACAACTATTATCGGTAAAAAATCTATTATCAAAATATAAATGAATTAATAATATTAAAAGAAATACTTTTTAATTCATCTTAATATTTAAAATATAAATAAAAATCAGAAAAATCTTTAGGTTTAGTTTTTCTTTTATCCATAGATAAATTATTGTCATTTAAAAAAATATTATATTAAAACAATTTTTGAATAAATCTTCATGTACTTTTATTTCTTAATTGTTTAATTTCTAACAAACAATGGTGTATTAAATCAGAAGTTTTAGAAACATAAATCGTTCTGCATAGAAATTGATCTATAATTATTTTTAATCAATAAAATAATCTTTCAAAATAATCTTTCAATTAAATACAAAAAAATAAATAGATGATTTTAAATATGGTCAAAAAACCCCGATTCGGCCCTGTGACCTGAAGAAATAAAAGTTTTTTATTTTTAATTTTTAAAAGAGTATTAAATATTTTTGTAGAATTTAAAAAAAAAATTTAGCAGGTAGTGACCACACCACCAATAAGGCAACAGCCGGTATGGTCCCGCATTCACTAACTACCTTGATTGCATCATGTTGAAAAAATTTATGAAGGGAAGAAAAATTATCAAAAAAATCTTTCCCTTCACTTAAAATAAGACAATCTTTTACAACAAGATGCAATCGGTGGTAAGCAGTGAATATAAGGGACATGGTGTCCAGCTATTTTGCTTAGAAATACTTGAACACCATTTTTTTCCCGGGCATTACGTTCGCCCCATCGTAGCATTGTGCGATCAGGTTCTTTGGTTTTAGATTAGATTCTAACAAAAGATTGTGTTAACTAGGAAAATTGTTTAGGCATCAGATTTATGAATTTCACAAATAAGCTTTCTGTAAAATCAAATTTTTCTATATATTTCTGTTAGTTTGATCTCTCTTGCGGATGAGAAGTATTAATGAATAAAAACAATTAAAAAAAGTAAATATTTTTTAGATATTTTTGACGGAAATTTAATTATATTATGTGGAAGAAATAAAATTACTATGTATTTTTGGGGGGGCAAATTCAATTTTTTTTGGGGGGGCAAACATAAAATTACTATGTATTTTTGGGGGGGCAAATTCAATTATTTTTGGGGGGGGCAAACAAAAACTTTTGGGGGGGCACTGCCCCCCCAAAAGGGGTCTAGAATCGTGCCTGTCAAGGAAATACATATTCCAATTTTTTATACTGTTCGAATCTTGATGTTTCAAAAAATGTCTAATTTAGCATTTTGCAACTTTTTAATGTTTACAATTAATTTGGCATATAATTAGAAAACATAGTAAGATTTAGTCTTGTTTGTTACCTATTACGTTTTAACAGGTTTTTTATAGAGCAATTATAACGTTTACTATAAGGACGAGTATTTAAAAAAAAATTAATTCTGAATTAAATGTATATTTAGCACAACGGGAGTGCACAGTTTAGGGCTACTGTCAATGAATTATACAAATTTATATTGGCTCCTATCTACGGTACCCAACTACCCAATATCAACTGGACTGCTTACTTCATTAGAATCAGAGGTAACCGGACGGGTATATATAACCACTTGCCTAATAAAAATTAAGAAAACTATGTTAGATTTATTATTAGGGCTGTTTTTCACTTGGTTTACATAGAAATTTGTGGATATATATTATGTAACTAATGATAAAAATTATACCTTAATTTTATATTTCTAGCAGTTTTTTAGACATGTTTTTATAAATTCATATTATAACAATTAAAAGATTTTTTTTTTGTTTTTTTATAACAAAAATGCTTAACCACATTTAAAGACAAAATTTGTTCGCTTTTTTAAACTCCTTGTAGCTTGTAGATATATATAAAATTTCGCCAATGTTTCTGTAGCTGAATAAACAACGCTTATAAATAAAAAAAATAATTTAAATCATAAAAAAACACGTGGTACTAAAATACAGTTTGAATACTTCTTAATATATAGGAAGTTTATAATTGGAGTATGCTCTTACCCGCATAGCACTTGGTAACTTTTTACTTACCGGCCGCGAAGCATCCCTCTAATAGCCTTATCCCATGGTCAATTCCACCTCAATCCAGCAAGTCCGGGAGGGGTACCCCTTTTGATTTGACTGAAATTTTGCATGAAGGTAGTATCTAAAGGTATCTCATAATCTGGAAATTTTTTTTGACCGGAAGTGATTTTTGACGGAGATAGGGACAAAAGAAAAAAAAAATGCAAGGTGAATTTTCACATTTGATGCAACTTTGGAAGGTTGTAAGTCAAAAAATATTATAGCTAGAGACTTAATTTTTTTTTTATTTTGAAGAGGACAATAAGGGCTATCTTTCATGTGTTTAATGTTTTAAAAAATTTATTTAAAATTTTTAAAATTTTATGAAGAGTATTCAGTCTAAAATAACTAAAAAAGCGTTTTTTTAAATTTCTTGAAAATTTGCTAAAATATATTCCTTTATATACTTTATAAATATTTGAACTCAAAAGTCTGGGACCGACATGACTTTTTTTAAAAAATTAAAAAAAAAATTTTTTTTTTGATTTTCAGACAAAAATTTGCTCCCTGCACTATATTAAAATATTTAAAAGTGCTAAATTTAATTATATATAAGAAGTTAGACATAGGGGCAATTGTGTTAGGCTAAAACAGTTTTATTTATTTAATCATACTATTGTCAATTTTGGAAAGAAAAAGGGAACTTCAGATCAAAAAAATTGGTAATTTTCAGTATTTTACTCTTATCTTCAAAGCCGACTTTCTGGGTCACTACCAAACCAATTTGAAAATTTAAAATTGCATTTTATACATAAAACATCGCTAAATAACATAAATTTCCCCCAACATTTTACAACGTACCCATAGCTTTTTATGAAATAAAAACAAAAGTTTGCCAAGTATTTTGAAATTTTAAGGTGTAAAAAATAAAAAGTTAAAAATTGTATGCTTATATTTGTTAACTTTTACTAGTCCTTTTTAGTTTGATGAACAATCTTAGGAATTGTACATAATATTCAATATTTATCCTCGGCAAAATTCAAAAAATTTGTTAAATTTATTGTATAAAAAAATTGTGGGAGGATTTTAGAAAAAATAATAAGGTTAAAAAATTTGTAAAAATTTATTTTTTTTCCTTTATTCAATAGTTATTATATAAAACAGCCTCAAAAACGTTAAATCTGACAAAAATAAGTAAAATAGAATATATTTGGCCTATTTAGAATATTATGATTCAACATATTTTCTTTTTTTTATGATTATTAACAAACTTAAAATAAACCTAAAAAGTCATTTATTTTATGAAACATAGTGATATGGTTTTTTGATATTATAAATACATAAAAGAAGTCAGTTTTAGGGTTAAACAACTTTAAATGATTATAACGGGCAGAATTAGCTTCAATGATGAATTTTAAGACTAAATATTAGACCCAATTTAATATAAATAAAATAGAGACATTCAGTCTTTTTTACTAATTTTAACAAATGCCAAATATGTTTTTGAAAGGCTATTTAGAACAAGGCATACAATATTTATCTAACCGACCTTAATAAGGTTTAAAAACCAACAATTTTAGTTCCAATTACATTTTAGTTTTATAATATAGACGCACTAGACCTATTAAAGAAAGATGAAATATCACTGTTACTTGATTCTATAGGCATATGGGTTTGGGCATTGAACTAAAGTTTTTTATAACTAAATGCGTTCCTAACGAATTTTAACACAAGAATATGTTTTAATAAATATAACAAATTACAAATTTAATTAAAATAATGGAATGATTTCATAATCTCCTTTTTTTGTAATTTACCTATCTCGTTCTTTTAAGATTTTCTATACATAACATATCTACTATTTTTTTAACACTTAAACAGGCAAATTATGACTGATTATATAGGTTCTAGATATTATTAGTTAATTATGCAAAAATAATAAAAAAATAAGCTTGCACAGACGAATACAATCTGCGTTAGTTTTTTGACACCTGAAAATTTGCTGTTTTTTGGCAAATTTAGGTATTTTTATTGTAGAAGCGTCAAAATCGAATGAAAAAAGCTGGGGCTATTATATGTTATTAAGCGATATTTTATCTATAAAATAAATGTTAAATATTAAAAAAAGGTTGGCTGGTTAACCAGAAAGTCGATTTTGAAAATTGGCAAAATTTTCACTTTTTTCGGTTTTGAGGTTCACTTTTTTATTAAAAATTTAATAATAGTAATAATCAAATAAATCAAACTATTATGGTCTAACATAATTGCCCATATGTCCTGCTTTTTAAATACTGTGAAATTTGGCACTTTGGCATATTCCAATATAGTGCAAAGGGCATAAATATGTCTCAAATTTAGGGCAAAAAATTGATTTTTTTAAATTTTGTAAAAAGTCATGCCGGTCCCAAACTTTTGAAATCATATAGTTATTAACATTATTAAGGGCCATGTTTTATAAATTTTTTAGAAAATTTAAAGATACGTTTTTTGAGCTATTTGTGTCTAAACTTGACTTTAATTTTTTGGTAATTCAAAAAAATTTTTTTTTAATATTTTTTGCGTCTAAGGTAGCCCTTATTACGATCTTCAAAATAAAAAAAAAATTATGACTCTAGCTACAATACTTTTGATGATACATGCGTGCAAAGTTGCCTCAAATTTTTTTTTTGCAAAAAAATTAAAAATATTTTTGCTCATATCTCGGTCAAAAATCATTTTCGGTAAAAAAAAATTTAGGTTTTTATCAGCACCCAAGGACCCTACCAGTGTACCAATTTTCAGCCAAAACTGAGACTTGAAGGGAAAAAGTTTGTCGATTTGAGGTGGAATTGACCCATATATATTTTTCGGTTTACTTATTTTCTTCCGCCTTTAGCTCCTTACGCCAATAACGATAAATGGCCTTTGATCATATTGACAGATCTTAATTTTACCCCAAAATGAAAAAATTTAAGAATCATGCATAAAAAAATCCTTTGTAAATTATGTTAATCGACGCAAACAACGAAAATATTTAATATATCAAGCTCTTAAATCAGCATTTAGTATAGCACAAAATTTTACGTCTAAAAAAATAATTCGATATACAGAGGTCAACAAATTTTTGAGAGTTATGATATCTACAGAGACCAAATCTGCCATCTTAGGGTTTTTCAATCCGTTCCGTTTTTTCAAATCAAACTTAGTTGGTCAGCTATAAACATTAGAAATCGTAGAAAAGTGTTAAAAAACATTTAAGATTTAAAAACAAAAAATATCGAATTTTTTTTATATTTCTATATTACATTGAAATCATATCAATAAATTAAATGTATCAATATTATTGATAAAATCGTGTTTTTCTAATAGAACATACTAAAAAAAGTTTTTTAAAAAAAATTTTAATATAAAAATTTTGACTATTGTTTACCATAAAAACTAGATACAAGAGAAAAAAAAATAATTCATATTATTATCATACAAACAAACATTTTGTATACCAGTAATAATTAAATAAAAATAATTAGAATATAAGGCTGCATTATTTAAGTTTAAATTTAAATAGAGGCAAATAACATGCAAAATTAAAAATTAGAGGTGGGTCCATATGGACATTAATTTAACTTCAAAATTTGAAATAAATTTTGTTATTAGACTTAGACTAAAATTTACTTACTAGTTTTGTTTATTACATATTTAAGATGAAGGTCACAAAAATTTAGCCCATAATATCTAATATTTTTAAATATATTCAAAAGTGAAGATGTGCTGGGATCCAGATGGACCCCACAGGGCTAATCGCGGGTTAATAAAATTTATTGCTCATTATTTGTGTTTATAAATGTTTACACATTTATAATGGAAAAAAGATGCTTATATTAAGTAAGATCTGTTAATTTGATCAAAAAGGCCATTCGTTATGAACGGATAAAAAGGGCCTAAGGCGTAAGAATTTAAGAAAATTAAATAGATGTAGGATAAGGCTATCAAAGATTTTTTTATGTTTTCATAAACTTATTTTTTGTGACATTGATGTTACCTGTATTATCGGTTTTCAATTTATTATTTGAAGTGTAAATTTAATAATTTAGCTGTTCTAAATGCAAAAATCAATTTAATTTTTAATTTTTATAGATGAGTAACTTGATTAGAAATAACGGTAAACGGATTTTAAACTCCCTAAATAGCAGGTTTGATCTTTGTAATTTACTCACTCTCAAGTTTACCTGAGTGATAATAAAATGCAGAAAATTCGTAACATATGGTATAACCAATATAAATATATAGAGGTTTTTAAACGAGTTCATAAATTTATCCTATAAAAAATGGTTAAGCCTACCCTTAATGATTAATATAATAAATGTAATCAAAAAAACACAATTCAGTTTATCTATTTCTGGTTAATTAGGATTTCAGCCCAACTGGCTTCCCGTGATGAATTACGATCTCAACAAGGTCAATGTCGTCATTTGCAGCAGGTGTAAAATGATGCACAATAACGGGCCCACTTGTGAAAATTGTCATACCTATCTAGAACGAACGACCAATCCAATATTTTATGAAACCTAAATTAGCAATTTGCAAAAAGAGTTCGATCTAATTATAATTGTAAACAAAATTGTTGTTGATCATAAAGATTATATAAATAAAATATAAAAAATATATGAATGTTAAACTAGTCGAAATGGTGAAAATTACACATAATTTTTTTTATTATCATAGGCGTCAATAAATATCAATGTCACTTAACTCTGTGAAAACATAAATGAATGCATCGCCTTATATCATATGTATTGTACATTTTCTAAGTTTCGCCTTCGCCTTAGTATATGTCCATATTAGAAAAAAGGCCCTTTTAATTTCGCGACTTTGAGTATATCCCGGAAATAGAAAATTTAGATCTTTTTTTCATATAATAATTCCTTATAACTCATATTTCCTATCTCAAATAATTAAAAATAAAACTTTTTAGCATGTCAAGCTCTTACATATCATTTAGCTAAAGCAGCGTCCAAACTTAAATACGACACGATATAAATTTTAATAAAAATTTTATTTGAAGTCTGTTAACAGTTTAGCTGTGTCAATATGCTTCAATTAATTTTGTTTTAATATTTTATTTGTTTATTTTCCTTTTTTTAAATTCTAATCTTTATAGCTAAATTGATCAGAAAAACGATTTGAAAATCTCTAAGATGGCCGGTATCTCTATAGTTAATTAAATACCTCAAAAATTTTTGACCTTGAATAGATCGCGCAGCAATTAAATTAAATTTTATATTGCGCATGATACAGATTATTTTTAAAATTTTATAAGTTAACTACAAATAACCTGCCATATTAAGGATTTTTCAAATCGCTTTTTTTTCTTAAACATAGTAGTCAGCTATAAACATTAAAAATTAAATGCAAAAAAAAAATTATTAAGTTTTTTTGTATTTAAAACATTTGATAATGTTAAATACAAACTTTAAATAATAATACATTTATTACAGGTCAACAATTTTTTGAGAGTTATGAGTTAACCACAGAGACCAAACCTGCCATCTTAGGGTATATCAAACCCTTTTGCCGTTTTTCCTATAAATAGTTAGTCACTTACAAACATTGAAAATTTTAGAAAAAAAGGGTAAAAACCAAAAATATATTCACATTACTTAAACTGTTAAATTCAAACTTCAATTAATATTTTCATTAATAACCACTAATATATCGTGTCGTATTTAAGTTTGGACGCGGAATGTTTTGTATTATCTAAATGTCAATGTAAGAGTTAGATATATTAATAAAATTTTTTTTCATTGTATATGATTAAAATATAAGTTACAAGGGATTTTAAAATGCAAAAAAGATTTTTAAATTTTCTATTTAGGGTATATTTAGCATAAGTCATTTTTTGTTATAGACGGATCTAAGGAGCCAAAGACGGAAGAAACTAAGTAAAACGAAAAAAATATATGAGATTAGGCCATCAAGTGGGTGCATTCTTTTATGTTTTCTTTTCTCGTTTCTGACATAAATATTTGTTGACCTGTGTTATATACTGATGTTGGGGTGTTAAATATATGTATAACACAGGTCTACAAATATCCAGAATAAAAAAGTTTAAAACATAAAAACACACATCCCCTAATGGCCTTATCTCATATATTTTTCGTGGTTAACCCCGCTGGGCTCCTTGGACGAGACAAAAAAATTAGTTTTTTAACATAAGTGACAGATTTTGCGATTCGAGAAAAATTTGAAAAAGAAATTTAGAATTTCTTTTTTTATGAAATCCTTTCCCAATATTTATAACAAAAACTGTTATCATTAGCATTCAGACAATACATATTGCATTCAATTTTTAATGCGACACCATATATTTTAAGTTTTTAATAAATTCTCATTTAAAGTTAAAATCTAACAGTTTAGCTAGTGTGAATATCAATAAAGATCAATTATTTTTTATTTTAAATTTTTTTTTGTTGTCATTTGTCTATTTTCGATACTTTGATTTACGAAGTTTTAGAAATAAAAAGGGACGGATTTGAAGATTACAATGATAGCAGATTATGTAGTTAGCTCATAAATATTTTAAATTGACCCGTGTAATCTAATTGTTAGCAAAAGCTTGTTGTTCTTCAAAATTATATTTTTCATTATTTAAAAAAAATATAAAGTAGAATTTTATATAAATTTTTTTTTAAATTTTTTTAGGGTATTTTTGAGATCGCTAAATCTAGCAAATTAACACTTTTTGGGATTTGAAAGTATTTAGCCAAAGGCGGAAGAGATTACGAATGGAAATTATATATGTGAGGTTATCATAGGGATGTTTTTTCAATTATTTATATGAAACCTTTTTCCTGACATTGGTATTTGTTAGCTTTTGAGAAATTTTAAGAAAATGTCTTTAGTTGACGTTTAATAACTCAATCAAAAACGAGGTAGCGAGGCAAAGTTTGTGGATTTTATACACTTGGCTGTTTATAATTTTAAATAAATAAAACGTGTAAAATAAAAAACTTTATGAGTGTGTTGCACAATTGGAATATGAACTAGGCAATTAAAAAAATTTATTCATAAAAAAAAGTTAAAAAATTAATATTTAATTATTTTGTATGGTCATAAATTTAAATAACTATTCTGTGTAATACTCTAAAAAAGTAATTTATTTCAGTATGTTTTATTTCAAAGATTTTACACGAGGGAGATTTTAGAGCTCATCAATTTTTTTAAAAAGATTTTATAAATTAATTTTACAGACACCTCTTTACATGTTTTTAGATATAGAACTAATATTTTATACAAAAATTTAAAAGTTATTTTGTAAAAAAAATTAAATGAATTTGAACGCGTCATAATAAGTAAAACATAAAGTAATCATTTTATTTGTTGATATTATCTTAATGCCTAAATTTAGAAATATGAAATATATTAATTTTTATTTAAAATATATCTATTTTTTAATCACTGCTTAGGTGTTAAATTAACCTATATATTTACAATTTATTTTGGGAAAAAATTTAATCAGTTTTAAACTAAAAGGGTAATTTAAAGCCTCATAAGGGCTTAGTTGCAGATGTAAAACTTATTTTTTGCATAAAATTCCATTAAAAATTTTTTTAACTGCAAAAAAAACTACTTTGACCTTTCAAAGGTCATCCCGGTTCTTTAACAATTCATTTCAAGGTAAAATTTTTTTAATATTATATTTTATATGAAGTTATTGAGCTATTTCGAAAGTTTTTTTGCTTATATACATGATTTGGATTGCAATATTTTCCGTCATATACATAGGTAAATTGAATTATTGTCAGGTTAGAAAATTAAATTGAAAGATAAGCCCTTATGGCATAGGGAGGGCTTTTCATAAATTTAATTTTAAAATAATAGTAATAACATTATGTACATGCCTTTTCATTTATTTACAACTTTTATTATTCAAAATGTGTTTTGACCAAAAAAATACACAATCTCAATATTTCCCATTAGCTAAGGATAACTAACACATTCCAATCTCCGGAGTAGGAACCCCTTTTCGATTCCGGAGTTGTTGGCATGCTTTAGGTGTAGGTAATGTCTTCAAACCTTTTAACTTCATAGGGTACGGTTATAAGCGACTCTGCTTCTTTTGAATCCACAAAAATTTTTTGGTAGTGCCATGCATGACTGAATAAGTTTTAAGTCAGGCCGGTGATCTAAATCTTTGGCTTAGGCAATGGGCAGTGGCTTTGTGCCCAGTTGGCGGTTACCCATTCAACTTCTATTAGGGTCGACCCGTATGTAAGAGTTTTTAATAAATAGCTTAGCCTTTTTGAGTACGATAAAAGAAGGATGTGAGCAAAACACAGCTTTTTAAATCGATGTGTCCGTCTTGTATTAACCTATACAAGTCTTAAATAGATTGCAATACTTTTTACCTTTTTACTCAATTTTTTTTTGAATATAAATTTTTAAATTACCTATTTTACAATCTACTCTAAACAAACCAATAGATAGGGAAATACATCCGCTTGACGGGGCCGGTCTTAATTAAATTTAAAGTTATAAAAATTACTGCTAATTTTAACTTGTTAAATTCGTTTTTTATTGTTGATTTTGAATTGATTTTTTTATGTTTAGTAACTGGAGCAGGTACTAATAAATAACTTTGATTTTTCATCTAACTAACTCGTTAATAAAATACTAAATAAAATTTTTTAATTTCATGTAAAAATCTATTTAAAACTAAACATCTGCAAAAAAATTTTTTAAAAGTTTAATATTTTTTTTAATTATTAAATCTGTGAAAACAGAATAAGAAAAAAAAAACAGAACGAGTAGGCATTTTTCTGTAAAATGTCTAAAAAGGAAAATATTTTTTTCGGATATAAAGAACATTTAAGCAGCTATTTAGTTAAAAACATTTGAGCCGATATACTATTTTTTTGATAAAATTTAGTACTTATGAAAAATAAAAAAAAACAGTAAGGCAATAAAAAGATAATCTAAACTAATACCACTAAAATTATTTTTTTTTCTTGCCAAATCAGCCTGATTATGTGATGGTCATCAAATCAGAACTACATTTTTCAAATTTTTAGGTATTGTCAAATTAAAAATCAAGTTTAAAAAAATATTTTTATAAAGATTATGGCCATAATACAATTTCATATAAATATTAACAATTATTTTCTTGAACTTGTTTTTTTCTTATCGCTAATTGTATGGGCTTAAAATATTTTTACTTTTTTCTTTTCAGCTCAGGCTATATATCCGCAAATTTAGACAATCTTAATGAGCTGAATAAAAAAGATAGAATATTATTTGTTTTTTAACGCGTGGAATTTACACTAAGCCATCTTTTCATTTATTTTTAAAAACGGACTCTTCCAAATCATATTGAAAAGCTGCTTCAATTCTCTCGCCTAGCGTACATATATAATCATCGTAAAATATTTTTTTATAGTAATATCTTTCAACGTTTTTTAGCACCAGAACAGCCAGTTTGGTGCCTCTGTACCAATTGTTTGGCCAATTTGGCCTATTGCAAATTTGTCGGAGGCGTGTGCTACCGCGAAAGGACGTTGAATAAGACTGTTTATGGGTTATTGCTTAAAAATTTTATCAAAAATCACTTTTGATTTAATTTTACATTTAAATTAAAAAATACTTTGTGATATAAAAAACCAAGCCCATATATATCTTTAAAGTTTGTTAAGTTATAAAGTTTTTAAATTGAAGTCCCTACGCCCATACCGTTCGCGTAAAATTTTGGCAAATAGGACAAACTAGGGATCAATTAGTAATTTATAATTTATTTAGTAATAGGACTTTACAAATTTTGAGGCATATGTAACATTAGTTAAGTCATTTTTAATTTCCAACCTTACTGCCCATATTGAATCAAAATGAACATAAAATAAATTGCGTCAGAAGCAATTTTTAACCTTTATATCAAATCAACTTGTTTAGTAAATTACTATTTTTATATGTTTTCATATTTTTGTTTTAATGTTAAAATAATTATACTTTTAAATGTAAAAAAAGAAACAACAAAAACATATTACAACAAAAATTTATGTAATAACAATTGCATTGTTTAATTTAAACTTTAAATACTATTTTTTTTAAAATCCTATAATAAATTGGGACATATTTAGGCTGTGCAAAATTTTTAGTATATAACACAGGTCAACAAATAATTATGTCAGACACGTGATTATTATGAAAACATAAAAGAATGCATCCCCATGATATCCTATTTTCAAATACGTTTTTCGCGTTTTAAGTTTCTTCCGTCTTTGGCTCCTTAGATCCGTCTATAACGTAAAATGGCCTTTTTAGACCAAATTGACAGATATAAATATACCCTATAAAGATAAAAATTAAACTTTTTTGCATATTAAAATCTCTTGTAACATAAATTTTTAATCACAAATAATGGAAAAAGAAATTTATTAATATCAAGCTCTTACATCGGTATTTAGATAATACAAAATATTTCGCGTCCAAACTTAAATACGACACGATATATTACACTGGACAACAAAATTTAGACGACCCTAAGCATTATTTATGGCAACTATAGTTTTTGATTTAGTTTTTGGCGCTGATCACGAATATGAAATCAGAATTTTAGTTAATGCCTCAGATTTTTAGTTATTGTGTCAAAGTTAAGATTTTTCAATTTTTGGGGTATTTTGGGCTTCTATATTATAAAAATGGCTAGTAACAAAAGTATACAAATATATTTAGATAACGGAAACATTCATTATTAACGTAAGGGGTTTAATTTTTTATAAAATATTAAATTTTTCTATTTTTTTATTTACATAAAATTGGCTTTCGTCATAATATCCATTTTTTGATCCTAAAAACTTGAAAGTAAATTGCTAATAATTTTAGGTAATAACCTTTTTTAAATATGTTTTTTATAAGGAATCTGAATATGCCAATATATTTTTTGTGGAATTAATATAAAAAAACTTTGTGAATTTTTTTCTGAACTTTAAATGCGGTTTAAAAAAAATTGGAGGCATTGGAAAAAACCAAACCCAGGATCGTTATTGCAAAAAAATTCTCTACAAAACCCTCAAAAAATTGTGGATGTTGTTTTTTTTTTCCAATGTTATCGGTTTTAAATAAAAATATTATTTGAAGTTTAAATTATTGTGAATATGCAAATGGAATTTCAATTTATTTTTGTTTTTGAATCTTATTTGGTTTTTCAACCTTTTTTTCTAAATTTTTTAATGTTTATAACTGACTAACTAAATTTGAATTGGAAAAACGGTAAACGGATTTGATATATCCTAAGATGGCAGGTTTGATCTCTATTGTTAACTCATAACTCTCAAAAAATTATTTCACTGTGTAATCTAAATGTTGATGTAAAAGCTTAATTTTAAAAATTTTCTTATCATTTGAGATGATAAAAAGTTACAAGAAATAATCAAATAAAATCTTGAATTTTTTATGGGTACGCTTAAGGTGCAAAAAACTCTGTTAATATTCGCAAGACCATATTTCGCTATGGACAGTAAGAGCCGACATAAACTACGAAAACCGTATAATATTTATGAGATAAGGGCATTAAATTATTCTTTTTTTTTCATAAACTTTGATTTTGATATATTTCGGCTTGTGTTATATCTAAAAAACGAGCTATTAGTTGTGATTTAGCAGTTAGCGTCCAAGCCTCAGTAAACATTTAGTTTTTGTTTTAATCTGTAAATTGTAGTTTAAAAAATCTAGTTATTGTTATTGCTATAGGTCCCCCATATTTTAATTTTTAAAGGTGTAGAAAGCAACCATGGTGTTAAATTTAAATTTCGCAATATTTGTAACAGATGTCTAAATAATCGCGAAAAAGTTGAGAAATGTATCATGTCCACAATCTATAACAGAAACAATAGAAGCCTGATTCCTCCTATACAATGCTGTAATTCCAATTGGTGTAACATAAGAGCGGATTTACACCCCTTAAAAACTGGTTTATTTTAAGATTGCCATTAATATAATTGCCATTAATGAATGTATATTTTTTTTTGAATTATTTTGTAAAATAAGAACTGGTAAAATAATTTTTATATCAATATTAAAAAAATGTTTTAAGAAGCGCTGACTACACATTTCATAACATCATATTTAATTAAGTGTCATTGACAGTCGCGTGTCATTGTAGTATACTGACAAATAATATTTTTTTTTGAATAATTGTTCATATTTGGTGAATATTTTATGGTATATCTTACATTTTTGATTTTTTTAGGGTCATGGATGATTTAGATATTGCACCTCTAAATATAGAGCCCATTATTATTTTTTGACCCTGGTCACTAATGTTCTAAGGGGAAAAAAAGAAATTAATAGGCAGCACGCTCAAACAACAATTGGGTACGAAAATCGATAGAAGTATATAAATTTTTATTTAAAAAACATATATTAAGTCTTAGGTGGGTTCGAGGCTTGTAAATGCATGCTTAATTGATAATTTTATTATAGGCATTCCCATCGCTCAAGAAGATAATTATGGTAAATTATTAATTTATTTTGATGGAATAATTAATATTTGTGTGCACTGTGTGTATCAATTTTTTAAGTAAATCAGATTTAAGAAGATGCAATAAAATTTATGAGCCTATATAAAAGTAATCATTTATTGTTTTAGACCTGCATATCTTTTTTGGCTCGTCCTCCTCTCCCTCACCATCCCAAGAATTTTTTAGAACCCAGGGCATTCGATAAATTAGCAAAATTGTTTCTTAAATAAACTCTAAATTTATAGATCGAAAAAAACTGCGTGAAACATGTGATAATGCATTGCAAAGCTAGTTTTAGCGAAAGTAAGTATAAAAATGACACAGTGTTTAAATCGTTCAGTAACCCTTTTTATTTCTCTTTGAAAAAATTAAAAAGTATTGATTGCAGTTTTCTTTCGGCTGCAAACTTCTGCTTCATATGAGGACAGGTAATTGGTGGAATTTTAAAAAAGCAAGACTATTAAAAATGGTTACAAATGACTTCGACTGTCCATGTTGTAAATCATTAGTTGATGACCCAATTGCTCATTTATTTCTCCACTGCTCTGCTTTGCATGAATTTAAACGCTTATACTCGCATGAATTAATATCTTCAAATAAATGTAATAATACATTGTTAATTGATATTTTAGCGCTCTCTAATCAGTCTCAAATTTAAAATATAATTAAATATTGTCATTATGCTGGCCAATAGTTCTTTAGCTCTTGGTCTAGGTTAAGTGATTGCCTTAGTACCCGACAGAGCTAAAAGGGGCTATGCCTTGACGGGTATGCCGTCTCTTTCAAGAGATGTCGGGCATTCGACTTATTTCAGAGTTGTAAAGCCTGCATGCTATAATATTCCGAGCGGCGTCATTTCGATGGATATTATGGTATTGGCGGAGAGACGTGCTTAATCCTAATGAATAGGGATTATGAACGTCGCCGCATAGCAATTTCAATGCTTCTCACCCAAAAAAACGTTAACCAATGTCTTTTTTGAATTAAATTAAATACAAAATATTGAAAATTATTTAAAACATGGCTGCGTTTTCTAATTGTTATTAGGCAAACGAACATGTTATTCGAACAAAATCGTGTCCAATTCCAACACATGCATTTCCGAAAGTGGAAGTTGTTATAAAGCCATGTTGGGATATAATAACTATAGTTACGGGTTAAATTTTATCTATAAAAAGTTACAGGCAATATAACGGCCTCGCCCACCTGACATTTTCTAATTTAATAACTTGACCTGCGAACTAGTTTGACAAGACTAATAGCCCGATAGCTTTCAATCTCAGGCCCGACTCTAATAAAGCAAAAACTTATCATTAATATCTAACTTGGTATAAATATGATTCTCCTCATCGTCTAATTTAGCATTTTTGATTCCGTTCAGGCTCGTTCCCTAATTGAAATCAAGCCCGTCTCATTTTAGCCCAGCTTTCGGATTCCGAATTTGATTTTAAATACAGATCGGTCATACAATATTTAATAAAAGCGCAATTAATTGCCTTTTTTAATGTGCTCTTAATAAACGTATATTCAATAGGTTACATCACTGACCCTAAAGCCTTTTATTTTTAAAGCATTTTCACTCTCGTAAAAATAAAATTCACTAACCAAAATTTCGTCAAAAGTTAAAAAAATGTAAAAAAAAACATTTCTCTTTCATATTAACAATATTAATTGACAAATATTTTAAGTGAAAATGAAAAAATTTATCATAATGCCTTTAGAATATTACTTTTAAAATATTTAAGCAAGCACAGTAGAGAAATCTTTAAAAAATATTATTCTACCGCAATCGGGCAGTAGCTGCCGTATAATTGAAATATATGTTAATCACCTTAATTCACAGGTCAACAAATTTTTGAGAGTCATGAGCCAGATATCAAACCGGCCATCTTAGGGATTCAAACCCGTTAGAAGTTTTTCTAATCCAACTAAGTTAGGCGGTTATAAGCAAAAACTTTAAAAAAAATGTCAAAAAAAAACAAAAAACCTAAAAACAAAGATAAATTGACTCTTTTTTGTATCAACAGTTAATCAAATTCAATCTTCAAAAAATTTATATCAAAACCAAATAATATAATTATTTAATAGACTCGAAATTCTGTATAATAAGATGAAAGAGCTTGATATATTTAAAAATCTTATTTTCTATTACTATAGAAAATAAAAGTTTGGATGAATTTTATGTATAAAAATATTCTTAAATCTTTTTATTTAGGGTATTCTCGAGGTCGCAAAATCATTTAAAAGGGCCATTTTTCGGAGGCGAATTAAAGGGGCCAAAGGCTTAAAAAACTAAGAGAAAAGTATAGATGAGATAAGGCCATCATGGGGCTGCATTCTTTTATGTCTTCAACAAATCTACTTTTTCTGACATATTTGTTGACTTGTGACATGAGCCTTTTATATTTCCTAGATGTGCATCCCCCTCTCAACTAAACCAGTGCAATAACAACAAATCTCTAAATTGTTGCAACTACGATCAATGGTGCAACCTTGAATTAGATGCGGAATCTGCTCCATGTAATTTTTTAAATTATTTTACAAAAGTGTTTAATAACTAATTTTTACTAGTCTCTAATTAAAAGTGTGTTCATTTCAGGCCCGATTCTAGCTTTTCCAATTTAGGGGGGCAAAAAAAAACTCGTGGGAGGGCAGAAAATTTTTTTTGCCACCTTCAGCGGCAGAATTAGCCGTGACCTTCGGTCACGGCAAAATATACATGTACACCATTTAAACCTTTTGAGGGGGGGGGGGGGGGGGGGCCTGCCCCCCCCCCCCCCCCAAAGGGGTCTAGAATCATGCCTGGTTCATTTAATTATAAATCCTGCAAATCCTCAATGTTAATGAATACAAAACGCATTTAACAAAGTCGCTAATTTATGTTAATAGTATTTAAAATAGCTTCTGAAAAGGGTTTAAAAAAATTTGAAAACAGTAATTTTTAAAATAATTATATAAATGAGATGAGCGCACATTATAGAGCGAAGGCAGGCCACGTTGTAATATACATAATTTTTTATATTAAAAAAAGTATTCTTTTAAACACTTACAAGACTTTATTTATAACCAAAAAATAAAATTGTTATTCAAATTTTAAAAAATATTTTTTTGGGTGAGGGGTATTTAAATTGCTATGCGGCTACGTTCATAACCCCTAGGTCAATAGGATTGAGCTCGTCCCTCCGCCAATACCATAATATCCATCGTATCATTATAGCATGCAGGCTTTGCAACCCTGGCAAAAGTCGAAGATCAGAATCATTCACCTGCTAAAACAATGTACCCCTTGCCCTACATCTCTTGAAAGAGACGGCATACACAGGGCATAGCCCCTTTTAGCACTGTCGGGTACTAGGCAATTTATTAACCTAGAACAAAAGCCAAAGAATTTTCGGCCAGCAAAATGAGTTGACAAAAACCCAGCTTATTAAATATAGCATTTCTTATTTGAAGAAAATAACTTCTAAATTGTCAGATAAAGATAAATTTAAAAGATCAATTGCTCGTATCCACTTAAAATTGTTTATATCTTAAACCAAAATCACTTTTAGGCAATTGCTATAGCATATTTAACTTACGAAAGAAATCTCAACGCAGTTTTTTTATCACTTACAAATAATATTCTTAACGTTAAAAAAACTCATTTGAATACCTATGTAATGCAAAACTATATTTAAGTCTCATTTCTGTGGGGAAGGCTCTTAAACTATGTGACAAAGACCTGATGAGTGCGTGCAAAAAAACAATGAATAACTCTTATTACCTATATATTCTAGGTAATCATCTATTCATGTAATTTATTTGTTTAAAAACAGTTTTAAATGAATGGAAAATTCGGGGAATACGGTTTGAAAGGCAAACATCGAACGATTTAAACACAACCTATTACCAGATAGCGTTTCACAATAAGGCTCTTGCCCGAACCCTCCTCATCATCAAGGATTTTTGGAACGAGAATGCTGAAGCAAAAACTATGATCGTGGTAGGCATGCACATTGTTATATTGATTTAGAAGCCAGCATTTCAATATAACGACAAAAGCTAATTTTCTAGGGCCCGATGAACGCATTTGGTGGTCAGCTATTTTGATACTAACCGGGCTCAAGGATGCCTATTGGAGTGCAGAACACAACATACGCTAGCATTGTATCATGATCTAAATAAGTATTTGCAGGATATATATTACAAACTTTTATGATCATACATATTCTTTTTTTATTTCAAAAAAGTAAGGCTTTTTTTTTGGGGGGGGGGGGGGGGGGGGGGTATGTGTAGATTCAGCCATAAAAAAATAAAATAAAAGAAATTGTATTAATAAACAGTTCAATAAATTTTTGGGAGTTATGATTTATTATAGATATCAAACCTGTCATTTTAGAGATTTTCCAATTATTTTTAAGGCAGCTATAAACATTATAAATGTAGAAAAAAAATGTCAAGAAAAAACAGAAAGGATTTAACAAAAATTTCGAAATGTTTTTTCGCATATTCTCAACAGTCAAAATGTTAAATTTAAACTTTAAATAATATTTTATAAAACCCATAAAACATCATATCGTATTTAGGCTCGGACGCGAAGTATTATAAAAATGCTGATATAAGAGCTTTTACTAAAAAATTATATTTTTCATTAATTGAGATAATAAATATAATAATTTTTCAAAAAGATATTCAAATTCTTTTGGTATTCTTAAGGTCATTTTTAATTTGGCCAAATAATGCTATTTTTTTAATACGGATGGATCTAAAGAGCCGAAGACGGCAGAAAGTACGAGAAAGAGAAAATGTATATGAAATAAAGCCATCGTGAGATGTTTGTGTTTATGTTTTTATGAACATAGTTTTTCTTACACTGATAAGGATCTGTGTTATTTATATTTTTTAAATACTACAATTAAATCAGTAAATATGCCTTTTTAATCGACCCTTTCTTTTGAATTTTTAAACCTTTTGTAAGCAATTCTATATATGCGTTTTATAAAATTATTTTAAAGGTCTGAACGTGATGAAAACAAAGAACAAATAGGATATAGATATTATTTATCTTTAAAAAATTAATTCTATTTTTAATAATTTAAGTATAAATTAATTAAATAATTCTGAATTCTGACCATCGCTGTTTTAAGCTAATATACCTTATATTTTGATTTTTTAATAAATTAATTTAAATACATAAATAAATCTAAAATCCTTTAATTATTAAACAAATTTAGTATGGATCAAGAAGAAAAACTACTGAATTATCATTTTATTATTTAGATTGTTTATTGTGAATGTTTCTTTGGATTTAGAGATCTCCATTTAGTTTTTTGTACATGACCCCTACTATTATTTCCTCAAACAAAATATAATCTATAGAATGATGGTAAAGCAGGATTTGAAACGAATATCAACGAAATGCTTGAACTAAGTGTCATCCCCATCCTTAACACACTACCACGCCTGGTATACACCAAGAAAGTTTACTTTGCCAGAATCAAAGGTTTTATGTTAATTGGAAATATTCATAATTTTTCTGTATCGTGCCTTTAAGATTCTTACGATCTCCGTGATGACAAGAGATTTATCTAATTTGCTGATCAAATTGACTTATTTTCTATTAATTAATTTTAAAATACATATAAATAATTATTTAAATCTTTGGTGAAAAAATAAGTAAGCGACTCCAGATTTTAAAGAGGTCACGGTAATATTATTTTGCATATTAGCCCCCAGGAGGATAAAAATTTAACGGGCATAAAAATTGGTGCAAAACATCTACCTTGATAAAGACAATTGAAAAAATGTAAATAAAAGATTGATAATATTAATTATATTTAACCGGTTACCATGTGCCAAACCGTTAATATTTACTTTTTAAATGTGTCACTAAAAAAAATTTTAATGCAGGCCTCAAAACATACAGTCATATGCGGTGGGCAGATTAAAAAATTTTAGGAGCTAAGCCAAAAAATTTGACAATATGCTTTGCTTGTAAATACCGACAAGTGATATATTTTGGACAGTGCATCACAAACTCCTCCATTATTATGGCAGTTTTTCGCGTTTTTCCCCCTTTTCTGCCAAAATATTTCGGGAAAAGCAAATTGGGGCTAAATAAAATAAAAAATCAAAACGAGAATAATGTTAAACAATTTAAATTTCCCAATTTACAAAATTTAAAAAAAAAAGCAAAAATAAATTTATGAAGTAAAATATAAATTTTGTGCCGAATATCAAAAGCGCCAATCTTGTATATTTTAAACCTTAAAATGTTATTTTATTCTCGAATGATGCAATATATTAAAATGTGTTGAAAACTCAAACAAATGAAAGAAATAACCTACACTTAGGTGTTGTACACAACAGAGCTAACTTGTGCTCAAGGTGGTCCGTCCAACTATTTGCAGGAGAACTTAGTGTATGCAGAAACTTTTTTAAGGGGAAGGGACAAAAAATTTTTTTGGAGGAAACCAACTACAAATTTGATTTTAATATCGATATTTTATTTGCAATATTTTATAAGGTTTTATGTTTTTTTAAATTATAGCAATTATATTGATTTTATTCCCTTTTATATGTTTGATATATATATTCAACGCCTTAAAAAAATTCAAAAGTACATCCCCTTTTGACCTCCCCTCCCCTCAATCTACTATACAATTTTCAAATTCGATTTTTCTTTGGTACGCTAGATCTCGGAGATGGTTTGGTTGAGCGACGTGTGAGGTGTGGTTTTGTAGGGTAGGTTAAGAAGGTGTGCGGAAAGATAGTTAGGAAGCGATCGAGACTTCCGGTGGGTGTGAAAAACCGAACTTTATAAAGTTTTTTCGAGCAGTAGCGAAAAAAAATTGTTTGTCGAAAAGGTGACTAGGAATGTCGAGTTTGTATTTTTATCCACTAGGAAGTTTTATTTTTTGTTTAAACGACGAAATTCTCTCAGGGCTTTAAATGGTAAGGTTTTATTTTAAAATTTTTTTAGGTTAATTATTATAATATTGCCCACGTTTAGATTTTATCAGCTTCCGTTAGCGAGATATTTAAGGTTACAGAGGATTAAAATTTGAACTTTACACTCGGGACCGGTTTGACAAAAATTCTGGCTACAGATTTTTCTTAAATTTTTATCGAATCATAATAGTATAGTCCTTTACCTTTTCTCAAAATTTCAGACTCTTTTAGCCCATAGGAGCCGAGTTAGCTGCCCGGTACCGAAAGGTACATAAATGTACCTTTTGGAAATTTCGGTCTTAAAGAGTAGTTAAAAAATATTTTTTAAACGTCCTTATCCATAATATATGTAAGCAAGTTAGGTCCTTCAAATTTATGCAAATTGAAGCTCTTCAGCTATAGCGGTGTGAAAGACCTAGGGCGCCGAACCCTGGAAATCATGTTGCTCTGTACGAATTAAATTAACACACAAGAAGGTCGCCAAAACGATCAAAATTTGTCTTATCCTATTCCTTAATGATAGTTTTTATCGTGGAATAAAGTGATTGACATAGCTACTTTATTTGTTTTGCTAAGATTGGGATATATATTTTCTGGTACAAAAATACACCTATAAGCAGGCAATACGTAAAAGTTAAATTTTATTTATAATACATATATATTCTATTTGAAATGTTTATATTAATTTATTATATTAAAGTGGTCCGAGCCCGGACTCCCTTTGTTTAGTAAAATAATATTATACTGAATAATTGTACCTTAAGACAACTGTCTTTTTTTTTGAATTTAATATTAAACATATGTAAATACAAAACCACCCAACACACCACTCAACTATATACCTTCTCCGAGATCTAGCGTAGCAAAGGAAAATCGAGTTTGAAAATTAAATAGTAGATGATATAGGAATTTCAAGTAAACTTAATGATATTTTTTAGGAATTTAAAGACATTAAAGATGCATTTGATAATGTCTATAACATGAACTAAGATATTATTTTTTGTTTTTTAACAATTAACTTAAATCATTTAGTATAAATTTTAAAATCTTTGAGTCTTGATTTGTCGGAAAGTCATTCAGAGTTAGTTTTTGGATTTAATACTGATTTTTTTGGGCTGTATTTGCTTTAATTTTCATAAGAAAGTATATAGGAATAATTATTTTCTTTTAACTTCAGATCTTTGATATGATGATATTTGCTACCAAATAGGTTTCTATTTAGGGATTTATATGTTACTATTTTAATTTGTTGAATTAAATATTTAGTCTGAATTAGTACTTGAATTTGTAATTAGAATAATTAGTTATTAAAGCTTTTGGTATATTTGGATTATGTCAGATTTAATTTTATTTGGAATTTAATTTTTTATAAAAATTTTTTAAAATTTATGTATATTTTAAAAAATAGCGTTTTAAATATTTGATATTTTTTCAATTTTATTTGATTAATTTTAATTTTATTTAAAATTTAATTCTTTTTAAAAATTTTTTTCCATTTTTTATGAATTTTTTTTTAAATTTTAATAAATTTTTTTATTATTTCATAATTTTTATTAATTACTTTGAAAATATTTTTAATTTATTTGGAATTTAACTTTTTAGACAAATTTTTTTTAATTTTTATGTATATTTTAAAAAAAGCTTTTTAAATATTTGATATTTTTTCATGGATTTTTATTTAAATTTTTTCAATTTTATTTGATTAATTTTTTTTAAAAAATTTTTTTTAGTTTTTATGTATATTTTTAAAAAACTTTTTAAATTTTAATAAGTTTTTTTAAATTATTTATTTTTTTTATAATCAAATTAAATATTTAAATATATCGACTGATCGTGTACACAGCCAATCAGTTTACTTAAAATGTCGTGTACACAGCCAATCAGTTTAATTAAATTGTCAAGTTGCCCGGGCGGAGCCGGGCCACATGGGCTAGTATTGCTTACAAGTTTTTATAACGTGCAATTAATTTTTTATCTATATTAATTTCTTAGGACCAAAGCCCTTTTGGTTGCGGAATATGATTTACAGAACCCATGTCATTAACGTCGTGTTATGCCAAGAGTGTCAAACTAAAGGTTGCACGAACTGTGATCATTTTCGTGAAAAGAGCCATAATCCAATTTTCTTCTATGATATTTATTAGATAAAATAAAATCACAGCCTACTAAACAAGGCTTCTGTTTTAATTACTAATTAGTGTTATCAATGTGTTTTTTCTAGTTTTCTTATGTGAAAACGATGTTTTCTAGCTAAACCTATTGCGTTATGTTTTAAAAAATTAATAATAAAAGTTTGGGCGAATTATTATAAGGGCTGCAACATATAGTAGTGAAATCTGAAGTTTATTAAATATTTGCTTAAACCAACCTATTTTTCTTCAAATAAATAATAAAATAAAGTTCATAGCTTAAAAACTCTGGGAGTTGTAAAGGTTTTTGGTGTGGACCCCAATATTGCATTAGCGTTTTGTATTAAATTGGCATTCCTAGGTTATAATACACTAGAACGTCTTTTGTTAACTTCATAGCTTGACTTTTATAACAATATTTTAGTATTCAGTGATGCTATTATTGCTTAACTATGTAATTTAACTCCGAAAATACAATTTTTATTTTTCTTATGGTATAATGTTAATGCTCCTCCCAGATCATGGTTAAATATATTATAATATAGGTCAACAAATTTTTAAGTTTTAATAACTAGAAATTAAACCTACCAAGTTAGGGATCTTTATTACCGTTTTTTCCGACCATACATAGTAAAATTATTAAAAATTTAGAAATGTCAATATAATAAAAAAGATTAAAAAAACAAAAAAAAGTGAATTTTTTATTGCATATTTGCAACAGCTAAACTGTACATTCAAACTCTTTATATAATATTTTTACAAATATTTCCTGCTAAAACTCAATAATTTAATTATATATTTCTATGAATAATATACATATGTAATATTTTATATTTTTTAAAATTTTTTATATAAACAATGATAAAAGGATTAGAGCCAAAAAATACTAAATTTACCTACATTATTTGCCGTCAGAAAATTCAATTAAAACGTTATATACAGCTAATTTAAAATTTAATAAAACATGCGTTTCTTTTTAAAATCTCAATATAATAAAACATTAATAAAAGATCTAGTCTTATCAAAACCTAAGTCTTGCAAATGGGGTTTCGCGTTGCTCTAGGTATTTTAATAAAAACAAAATATCATCAAATGGAGATCCAAAAATTATTTCAAAATTATTTGGCCTAAACCTTGACAAAGCTAGTCTTAGCGAAAGTAAGTATAAAAACGACACATTGTTTAAATCGCGTAACCCTTTTTATTTTTCTTTAAAAAAATTAAAAAGTATTGATTGCATTGAGTTTTCTTTCGGCTGCAAACTTCTGCTTCAAATGAGGACAGGTAATTGGTGGAATTATAAAAAAGCAAGACTATTAAGATTGGTTACATGACTTCGACTGTCCCTGTTGTAAATCAGTAGTTGATGACCCTCTTGCTCATTTCTTTCTACATTGCTCTGCTTTGCATGAATTTAAACGCTTATACTTGCATGAATTAATATCTTCAAATAAATGTGATAATATGTTGTTAATTGATATTTTAGGGCTTACTGATCAGTCTCAAATTTTAAATATAATTAAATATTGTCATTATGCTGGCCGAAGATTCTTTAGCTCTTGGTCTAGGTTAAGTTATTGCCTAGTACCCGACAGGGCTAAAAGGGGCTATGCCCTGACGGGTATACCGTCTCTTTTAAGAGATGTAGGGCAAGGGGGCATTGTTTTAGCAGGTGAATGATTCTGGCCTTTGACTTTTGCTAGAGTTATTAAGCCTGCATGCTATAATATTCCGGAGAGTGCGGCGTCATTTCGATGGATATTGTGGTATTGGCGGAGTGACGCGCTTAATCCTATTGACCCTAGGGGTTATGAACGTCGCCGCATAGCAATTTCAATGCTCCTCACCCAAAAAAGACACCTCTTTTAGTAAAATGGTTTCAGTTGGATAACGGATTATTATTGGTTAAGTGCTTGTGGAATCGTAAGAAATTAATACTTATGAATAGTTTGAATTTTTTTTGTGCCCAGGTGATTCTTAGGAGCTTTAACCCATAATTATATCTATGCTAATTTTAATTTTTAAGCAGGGAGGCATTTAGTTTCCGAAAAAGGTGAGAAATATGTATTCTGTTTAAGCACAAAGTCTTGTTAGTGGAGAAATAATACTGCATTTTTGAAACTTTTTTAAAGCTATTACAAATTATATTTCTTTAGTTAAACAATAACTTAAATAGTTTTTCCCAGTAAATTTACTCTATCATGGCATTATATAGCTGGGACCTTAAATTATTGCACATTTAAAATACCTTTGAGTTAACAGTTAAACCCAAACTGATCCTAACTACTAAAGATGAAGGTTAAAAGATTTTTTTATTGCGATTGTATAAATTTGAGCCATTATTAAAGTTTTAAATATATAATATTATTATCACGTATTTCAACACACTGTATATGAATTATATCGCACAAATATATTGCTCAAAAATTTACCGTTCTACTTGCATTTTATATGACGGATTATACTGAAAATGATTAGAAAAATAATGGTTCCTGCGGAATAGCAGGTTTAATTGAACCAACGTCGTGTTAAAAAATGTGTCGAACTTGTTGGCTAAATTTGATTGTGTTTCGAGTTTTAACTCGCGAATGCTGAACATTATTACAATGATGTTTTTACAAACTCAATTTTATTAGCAACTTATTTGTTTTGTATAAATAAAATTGAAAAAATAAACAAATTTGTTTATTCTCTCTCCCTCACTTCAATATAAATCTAAAAACTTTGCTTTTTTCGTAAAAAATTACGGTTACCATCGCTCTAAAATAATATAAGATATCAATGATGTACTGTAAATTATATCGACCACAAAGAAGAATAATATATTTAAGAAATGCAACTTATATATTAAAAAATTCCTCGATATATCAACTAAACCATTTATTAAAAAGTGTTTTTAAGTTTATTTATAAAAAAAATGAATAAAATTTTGGCTAATACCTTAAAAACTAGCTATTTTATTGATGCAAATAAATTTATGAGAATTTTTTAGAAAAAAAAACATTTGATGCATTTTTATTGAATTATTATATAATAGCCTGTAATAAGTCATAACAACATTTTTTGAATTTAAATTATTTTTGAGATATTATTGTTTCCAAACAAATAACTATATTTTCATACGGGCTCCTAATTTCTGATTTTTGAAATTTTAATAGACTTTGACTAAATTAATCCTACTGATATAATTTATATGTTTAAGACAGTCGTAATAATTAGAATATTCACTTCAAAAATATTTAAGATAAGGTGCATTGGGGTTTGTATGGATTAGTGCTTATAATTTTTTGAATAAGACTTGCCTAACCCAACGAATATATGTAATTGTTAAAAGTACCATAATAAATGCGTCATTTATATGTCCAAAAAATTTTATTTAGTAAAATCTTTCAATAGCTTCGGGCTTTTTATGTATAAATAATATATGCCAGGTCGAATATTTACATAACCACATTTAAGCTCATAACAATGCGTCAACCCTAAAAATTTCTTTTGGTCAATATGCAACAGTCGCATGTAAATTCAGCCAATCTATGATGGACCACAGAAAAAATAGGAAATTTTGCATTTAATAAAAAAGTTTTCTATAAAATATTCTGTCTAACATTTAAAAATTAACATACAATTTAATACAAAAGCATTGGTTCCAATGTCTGTGTAATCCAACTGTATTATGTTCTCCCTACAAACTAAACTAATATCACAAGACATGGCCTAAAACGGGACTTATACCCCAAAATTTTTAAAGTCCGTTGCGTTTTACTAAATGTCGTCTTTAATTTAATTAAAGGAATTCCCAAAATTTCCTTATTATGAGATAAATAGAAACTATAAGAAAATTTTTTTTTTAACGTTACCTATAGACTATAACTTATACATTCTTAACTTACCCTTGAATTTTGTAGGCCAAATATTCTTTATATTTTTAAATTAACAAGTTAAACATTATAATTAAATTAAGGCCTATTTTTAACTTCTAAATTTTTTAATGTCAGTATAATCCTAATAATGTATATATGGCCTCTAAACAGAAAATATTTTAAATCAAAGGTCGTTATTTTATTGCACGTATAAAATAAATTTTGGTATTAACATTTTGTAAATTTACCCTTTTTTTAAAATTTAAAAAAAAAGTAATAGATAATGAACTGTTTTACCATCCCGCAAATAACAATCTTATTTATAATAGGTATTTGTAATTATAATAGAAGATAGAAAAATAATTTTATAGAAAAATTTTTTTTGGCCGTGTTTAAAGTGCATATATGTTATTAGAAAATTTAGGTCATTTATAGCCTTTATTACTTCATTTTCAAAAATACTTTTTTTTAAATTAAATTTTAAAAATTTTTAGCAAAAAAGTTTGTTTTGCTTAACATTAAAAATTTTAATTAAATTGTCGAAAATTAAAATAAAAATAAAGGATATCATATTTAAATAAAAATCTTATTTTTTTTATAAAAGTACGAATCAAAAAATGGCGCTGTAACAATAAATTTGAATATTAATCATTTATGTATTATATTGTTCAAGTTCATTTATTGGAGGGAGCGCCATCCAATTCAAGTATCATTTAATAAAAATAAAAATTTTGTTAGGTAATTTTTAGAAAATAAAATATTTTGGCATCAAAAGAAACTACTTATTAGAAATGAATAACTTTTATTTCCTTTTTAGTTTTTGATATAATTTTACGGTAGTGCAAAGCAGAGCTGGTGCTTTTTCTATTTCAGGCTTTGTATAGGGTATGCTCTTCCTTGTTTCAGCCCAAAGCGGGCTCTGAACACTCAAAATTTAATTGAGCCTGACGTTGCAGCAAATAATATAATACCTTTTTGCGAACAATTTAGCCCTCTGCACCAAACCCAAGTTCAATTCTATAAAATGTATAGATATATTAGCAATCACAAGTAGCGTATCACATTTAAATTTTGCGATAGCCGATGGACTCGAACCATAACTAAAAACTAGACAAAGTTAAATGTCTCGACCTACAATATATATATATATGGTCAATTCCACCTCAAATCGACAAACTTTTTCCCTTGAAGTCTTAGTTTTGGCTGAAATTTGGTACAATGGTAGGGTCTTAGGGTGCTGATAAAAACCTAAATTTTTTTTGACCGGAAGTGATTTTTGACCGAGATATGAGCAAAAATATTTTTCATTTTTTTGCAAAAAAAAAATTTGAGGCAACTTTGCGCGCATGTATCATCAAAAGTAATGTAGCTAGAGTCATAATTTTTTTTTATTTTGAAGATCGTAATAAGGGCTACCTTAGATGCAAAAAATATTTAAAAAAATTTTTTTTTAAGTTACTAAAAAATTAAAGTCAAGTTTAGACACAAATAGCTCAAAAAACGTATCTTTTAAATTTTCTGAAAAATTTATATAATATGGCCCTTAATAATGTTAATAAATATATGATATAAAAAGTTTGGGACCGGCATGACTTTTTACAAAATTTAAAAAAATCAATTTTTTGCACTAATTTTGGGACACATTTATGCCCTTTGCACTATATTAGAATATGCCAATGTGCCAAATTAGACATTATTCAAAAAGCAGGACATATGGGCAATTATGTTAGACCATAATAGTTTGATTTAATTAATTACTACCATTATTAAATTTACAATGAAAAAGTGAACCTTAAAACCGAAAAAAGTGAAAATTTTGCCTGTTTTCAAAATCGACTTTCTGGTAAACCAGCCAACCTTTTTTTAATATTTAACATTTATTTAATAGATGAAATATTGCTTAATAACATATAATAGCCCCACCTTTTTTCACTCGATTTTGACGCTTCTACAATAAAAATACCTAAATTTGCCAAAAAACAGCAAATTTTCAGGTGTCAAAAAACTAACGCAGATTGTATTCGTCTGTGCAAGCTTATTTTTTTATTATTTTGGCAAAATTATCTAAAAATATCTAAAACCTATATAATCAGTCATATTTTGCCTGTTAAAGTGTTAAAAAAATAGTATATATGTTATGTATAGAAAATCTTAAAAGAACTAGATAGGTAAATTATAAAAAAATGAGATTATTAAATTATTTCATTATTTTTATTAAATTAGTAATTTAATGTATTTATTAAAACACATTTTTGTATTAAAACTCGTAAGGAACACATTTAGTTATAAAAAACTTTAGGTCAATGCCTAAATCTATATGCCCATAGAATCAAGTAACAGTAATATTTCCTCTTTCTTTAATAGGTTTGATGCGTCTATATTATAAAACTAAAATGTAATTGGAACTTAAATTGTTGGTTTTTAAACTTTATTAAGGTCAGTTAAATATATATGGTGTTCCTGGCTCTAAATAGCCTTTCAAAAACTTATTTGGCATTTGTAAAAATTAGTAAAAAAGACTGAATGTCTATATTTTGTTTATATTAAATTGGGTCTAATATTTAGTCTTAAAATTCATCAATGAAGCTAATTCAGCCCGTTATAATCATTTAAGGTTGTTTAACCCTAAAATTGACTTCTTTTATGTAGTTATAATATTAAAAAACCATATAACTATGTTTCATAAAATAATTGACTTTTTACGTTTATTTTAAGTTTGTTGATAATCATAAAAAAAGAAATTCTGTTAAATCATAATATTCTAAATAGGCCATATATTCTATTTTACTTATTTTTGTCAGATTTAACGTTGTTGAGGCTGTTTTATTAAAATCTATTAATTAATAGAAAAAAATTAATTTTTACAAATTTTTTAACTTATTATTTTTTTAAAATCTCTTAAATTTTTTTTTATCCAATAAATTAAAAATTTTTTGAATTTTGCCGAGGATAAATATTAAGAATTATGTACATATTCTAATATTGTTCATAAACTAAAAATGACTACTAAAAGTTAACATATATTAGCTAAAATTTTAAGTTTTTATTTTTTACACCTTAAAATTTCAAAAAACTGGCAAACTTTGGTTTTTATTTCATAAAAAGCTATGGGTACGTTAAAAAATGTTGGGGGAAATATATGTTATATAGTGATGTTTTATGTATAAAATGCAGTTTTAAATTTTAAATTGGTTTGGTAGTGCAGAAAGTCGGCTTAGAAGATAGGAGTAAAATACTGAAAATTACATTTTTTTTGTTCTAAAGTTCCCCTTTTTTCCAAAATTGACATTAGTTTGAATCAAATTAATAAAACTGTTATAGCCTAACATATTTGCCCCTATGTCTAACTTCTTATATATAAAAAATTTGGCACTTTTAAATATTTTAATATAGTACAGGGGAAATTTTTGTCTAAAAATAAAAAAAAATTTTTTTTGAATTTTTTTAAAAGTCTAGTGGTCCCATACTTTTGAGTTACATATTAATAATGAATACTAAGGACTGTATTCAAGAATTTTTTAAGAAATTAAAAATACGTTTTTTAGTTATATCAAATTGAATGTTCTTTAAAAATTGTAAAATTTCAAAAAAATAATTTTAAAATAATAAACACATGCAAGATAGCCCTTATTGTCCTCTTCAAAATAAAAAAAAAATTAAGTCTCTAGCTATAATACTTTTTGACTTATGACCTCGCAAAGTTGCATCAAATGTGAAAATTCACCTTGCAATTTTTTTTTCTTTTGCCCCTATCTTCGTCAAAAATCACTTCCGGTCAAAAAAAAATTCCAGATTATGAGATACTCTTAGATACTACCTCCTTGCAAAATTTCAGCCAAATCAAAAGGCGTACCCCTCCCGGACTTGCTGGATTGAGGTGGAATTGACCATATATATAATAAAAAACAAAAGTTTATTTTAAACAGTCCTTTGCTTTTATAGATAGTAGGTTGTGTGAATTTCATATTTCAATCTTAGTCTAGGCCATTCAAAATAAACTTTTTTTACTAAAATTATTTTAATTTTTAGAAATTTTATTTCGTAGAAAAAATTTAAGTAAAAATTTTTTTAGAAAAATTAATGTCTAAAAATTGATTTTCAAAAATATAAACATTTTTAGTCGTGACCTCGTTATAATACTTTAATTCATATGTTTTTACAAAATTACAAAAAAATTGTTAAGTGTTACAGTTAAACGTATGGAACGTACAATTATCATATAGTCCTCTAAAATACTAAGATTTATTAAGTTAAATTTTTGTATATTAAAACTAAATAGTTATAGAACCTCTAGTTTGAATATTTATTAGCACAATATACATTGATAAACCTCTTATATTAACGGTAAACATAATTAAAAATGCTAATGATGGCAGGTTTACTTTGTAGTTAGCTCACAAAAAATTTGTTGACCTGTAAAATATACTTACAATTTGTTTTAATATATTTTATAATTTAAATTAGTTCCTGCTACAAAAGAAGATGATGGTAAGCCAATGATAATGATTAAAAAAAACTCCTCCAAATTTTTAGGCCCATCAGTTTCAGGGGTTGCAACATATTGAGTAATTTAAATTATTACACTGTAAGCTAAATTCTCTCATGTCAAAATTTTTTGCGGGAACCCTAGCATGTCAGATAAAGCTTTAATTGGTACTGGATTGCTGTAAAACATTAAAACATAAATTGGGTAAGTTTTAAATTGTTTGAGGGCTAGCGAGTGTATATATTATAATTGTCTCATTTTCTGGCAAAGCTGAAAAAAAAGTTCATTTGACTAAACACATATTCTAGTTTTTCAAAAATTTTACGGCAGAATAAAAAACTAATTATAAATAGATACAAAATATAAGCAGATACTTAAATCTTATAAATATTTTTTTAACAAATCTTTTATAGGAGTTTAGCCCGAAAATGGGTTTTTACCCAGCTCTGGTTTATGGCTTATAAAATTTGTGGCCTAATTAAATAAAATTTTCAATAAAAAATTAAATGCAACCAGTGCACAAGGGATATTATGTGGCAACTTTCAAATGTCAAAATTAATTATTGTATAATATTAAATATAATAATTTTTACGAGATTGCATAACATTTCTTAATTTTAACAAATCTCACTGCAAGTTTGACTTAAAAATTGTTTGCTAGATTAAAAGTCACGTACATGCCAGCCATGAGCACTTTTGAAAGACCAATAAACGTTGTGAGTTCAATAAAGTTTGTTTTTAAAAGGAATTTATTTAAAAAACATTAAAAGACAATGATATGAAATTTTAATCACGTGTTAGTTTATTACCATGTAATCAAATGATAGAGAAAAAAAGGGTGCAAAATGTTATTTAAATATTTAAAATCATGCAATAATAGACCTTTTTGTTAATTATTATGCATAATGATCAATAAAGGTAGAACGTCATGAACTAGTTTCAACCCCAGAGAGCTAAAGTTTAACATGCTATTTCGGGAATTTGTATTGTTTATATGGAACAGAGCCTATACGAATATTTATCGCCTTTAGACTAAATAACACATATTACAGATCATTATTATGAAGTAAGAAGGGTTTTGCCTGAAACTAGAACTTGATGTTAGGCGCATGGATACACTTACATTTTATTTTTAACAATGTTTGAAAAGTTAGCGTAGGTATACGGATTAATTAGATCCTAAAGTGTATTTTTTAGTCCACCAATTTTGTATAATTTTTAAACTTATTTTTTACATTTATAATTAATGAAAATGCCAAATGTGACACTTTTCTGCTACCTTAAGCCTTGAAAACTAATAATATTTAAAAATATTCTATAAGTGTTTACAACAAAAATAATATTCTTTGCTTAGTTTAGGTTTATTACATAAAAATATTTGTAAAATAAAAAAAAAAATTTTAAAGATAACGGAGTTAACAAAGGAGCAAGGGGAGGGGGAAGGGGTGAGAGGTAAAAAAGATTGGCATTTGGTTGTAATACATATGAAGAGCTGAGTTAAATTTTATTGATATTATATTAGTTAGATAAGTCTTATCCACATTATGTGTGCCTAATCTGTTGCGGTCTATGTAGGCCAATTAACAGCATCAGATTGATTCCACCTTTTGTAAAATACGTTCCGGCGTCCAATCGCTGAAACATTTGCTTATAATCATTAGTTTAGAATCTCATTAAGGTTGCGTGACCCATTGAGACAGTAAGCCCTTTACAAGGTGCTCTTAATCTAAGCCTATTTCTATTTGTAACGATACCATTAATGATTTGTTATATAAAATATTATATTACGCCCCTAACCATAAGTGCGTACGTGTTTGAGTGACACAAATTCAAATTAAGGCCATGCATTAAATTTAGAAATATTTACTTTTATAGATGAAAGTGATTGGAAAATGTCCAACATCACTTTTACGTGTCAAAATTCGGAAGATAGCCTAGCGGAATATACCATTCATTTTCGCAATCTTGTTTTATCAAAAGCCGTATTCGTAGTTCGGGACAGTTTAGATGAGGAGGTGGTTAAATCAACATTACTGGTACGTTGACAAAACTTATCACGAGGCAGTTTTATAAAATGTATCATTTGGTTGGATCCTCTTATTATACTTCAACACAAAATATGAACAACCAAAAGCATTTATGGCAACTATCGTCTTTTGTCATGTTTATATTGCTAATTACATGAGATTAGATTCTTGGGCAATGCCAATTTAAAATCTCATGTTAAAAATAAGATTTTCCTATTTTTAGGTTTGGATTTTAAATCCTATGGGTAGAAACAAAAATTAAAATTTGAATGAACGTGAGCAATTTTTTTTCATGATCTTAAATTTTGTTTATTTTCTGTTTTTGTAAAATTAGTTGTTTTCGTCATAAAATCCGTTTTTTGATTAATAACTGGAAAGTTTGCTAAAAATTTTAAGCAGTAACCTTTTTTTAGATATGTGTTTTATAAAGAAAATATGCCAAAAGATTTTTTTAAATTAAAAGGTAAAAAATTTTGTGGAATTTTTTACTAAAAACTTGACGCATTGTAAGAGAAATAGAGGCATTGCAAAAAAAACTAACGGGATCGTTTGCATGAATTTTTTTTTACAAAACCTTGCAAAAAGTTCGTTTTTTTTGTTGTCCAGCGTTGTATTATTATATTACATTTATTACATTTAGCTGAATGGAAAAACCAAATTTCGTGCCTACATTAACGACCTGTACCAATTAAGCTTAAAGCCCCTTTTGGGGACCCATCATCTGAAAAATTTAGCGTGGACAGCTTATTTTGTTCGACTCAAAGGTATAGTTAGTTTCGAGCATAAAATTTTGCATTTTTTTCAAAGTTTTGTCCGTTTAAATATGACATTTGAGCTAGATTTTTTGATATTGCCTAAAGCAGGCGCAAGATGAGGGCTAAATTCATTTTCACTGATTGTCTAGCTTTTTTTTTCGTTTTTTTTGGATGGATTTTATTATTTCTTCAAATAGATCACAACCCCTCTTTGAAGGTGTTGTCACTGTTTGGCACTACATAAAATTTTAAAAATTTTTGAAATACATGAATTTTTACGATTTTATTAGATAACTTATTGAGACCCACACTTAGGAATTTTTTTTTTTCGAAAAAAAAAACAAATTTTTATTCTGAACGTGCCCTTAATTGCTACTCCATTTCTATGCGAAAAGCCATCTGGTGTTGGGGCTGTTGAGGCCTTAAATTTATTTTTGACTCATTTATTTTATATATTTATATTCATCAAATTTATTATATATTCGCAAGGATTTATGCCTGAGTGGTTTTCAAACACAAATTACGATATGAACCTTCCAAACGTGGTCCTTTGCCAAACGTGTCAAATGCATCATGGTGAACCGGCGTGTGACAATTGCACTGTGTTTAGGGAAATAAATACGATACCTATTTTGTACCCATAACTATATAAAAAATTTAAAATATAAATTAGAAAATATAAAACAAATATTTTTTGAATCCATAACTTTTTTTAAAAACAATCTACTACGCTCTGTTATATTCTTGTTTTTCATTTGGGCGCATTCAAACATGAACTTAAAAAAAAATATCTCAAATTGCCCATAGCAGTTGTTATTAAATATATTCAAAAAATCTTAATAATTTTATATCTAAATCTATTAAAATACAACTGAAATTGGTTACATGACTCTTAAAAATATTCCAGCCTTTAAAAATTCTTAAACACTGAATTAAGTTTTTTTTTTGAAAAAAAAAATTTTCTAACTTTTAGTTAAGTTTAAACGCGCTTTATAACTATTTTGGTAAACTATGTAACAATTATGAGGTGCTGGATTTTAATATTACCTTTATACGACATAAATTATACTGCATTTGAAATGATTACTTAACTATAAAAATTTAAAATAACCCCCTAGGTGTTAGGATTTGATCGTAATGCTAGTTTAGAAGAAAAAGGTCTTGCTTTCTTACCTATAATTTTTTTGAATGCTACTTTTATGAACATTTTTATCATTTATATTGTGAATATATAAATTCTAAAATTCTTACGCAGTTTTAATTATATATTATATCAATTTTTTTCTCCAAGTATAACAAACAGTATTTTAATGAAAATGAGACAAATCCTTTTTGAACAGGTAATAATCAATTTTCAATTATATTGTATCCAACAAATGTCCCCACCCATTTAGGGGCGCCATACCCGTTAGGGCTTTGCCTCTTTTAACCCGAGTAGCAATTAATATTGCCGACGGGTTAACCAGTAAGATTTGCCCGCACATCGGCGACCTAGGTTCTTAGTCTAGGCTCTCACTCTAGGCACATCGTTTAGGGCCTACTGCCTAAGCAGGCCTCTCAGAAGCTTCGAAGTAGTTGCACATGTATACTATTTTTCCCGAAGAAAAAAGCTACTGTGCACGGATTCGAACTCGCAACCTCCTGCTTCTAAGGCAGTAGGTGCACCACCGAGCTATCTGAGCCGACAATCCAACAAATGTAAATATAATATTGTAATAATTATAACATTAAAAAGTATTTTGCTCTAGAATGAGCATGTAGAGATAGAATAGATATAGCGATATTCCTAGAACAGATTAGAGTATTAAATGAGCAGTAAAGATGACAGAATGAGGATTTATTGGATTTTTGTAAGCTGACTAAAAATTTTTGGCAAGCTTGAACCACCACATCGGCTACCTTGCTTTTCGACTTGTTTTTTAAGATTTTGAGATCAAAGTCGCGGCCGAAACGCTTTCACCGAAAAAAGGGCGAACTGAGCTTTAATAGCTGGTTGTCCGTTTATTAAAAATACATACAGGCTGGGCCGGGCAGTTTTTTATTTTGCCTTATTTTTTGAAAAATTAAACGGGTTGTTAATTAATTGAAGCACGATCGGGTAATACTTTGCTTTTATGGATATGTGATTATCGCATTAAAACTCCTAAAATTTTATCTCTAAATTAGGCGATAGACTTTATTAATTTTTATAAAAATTGAAAAAATTAATTAATTAATTAAATTATTTTTAATTTTATTACAATTTTTTTTTGTATTTTTATGCTATATTAAAGATTCCCGATTATTTCATATAAGGCATTTAATTCAAATAAAAAATATGTAAAATTTTTAAATTTTTTGAAAAACTGAATTAAGTCTATACGCGACCTTAAATAAACAAATAGCTGCGTTGAGATAAAAAATAAATATTTGTAATTCAAATAAATGGGTCGAACATTTATATAGGTTTGATTAGAGAAAATAGGTAAATGAGCCAAAGTCGTCGAATTACACCTGTATTGTATATATCATAAATAAATATTTTGAAAGGTATGCCAAGTATTATTTCAAGAGTTTTGTTTTTCTAACTCGCTATAACCCTTCCAAAATTATTTTTTAAGATTGCCAATAATTTGAATTTGTTTTACTATATCCCGCCAAGATTTTCTAAAAACATCGACTCTGTGGCCAAGTAATAGCGCTATTATTTTGCAAAAACACAAATTGCAACCATCAAATTTATAAGATGGAATTATTGGCACAGGTAGGTGGAATGTTATTCCAAATATGTAGATTCAAACGGTTATATATAAATAGGGAGCCAAACCCGTAAAACCGAATCTTTTTAATTTTTGGGTAAAATTTTTTTCGGAAATTGTCAAATTTGTATAACAAATGTGTATTAATAGTTTACTCAAACCCATTTTCTTCTATTCCATTCTCTTGATTTTTCCCTTTCACACTGAGGGTAAGTAGTAATGTTAGATTTGAGATAATACGCAATTTTTTGCCATTACTTTCGCCAAAAATTCGAAAATTAAACTTAGATTTAGATGTAAAAAATTTTGTATGCGAGAAGCTTAAAAAACAATATTTGTCAAATAGTAACACAGACAAATGCCCTGCCCCCACCACAATTTAAAAAACAATACAGGTTTACAAAATTCCATGAATGATAAAATAAAACTAAGGGGCCTAATTTCTATGTTAGTCTTATCTCATAGATATATTTATTCAGAATTTACATTATGGGCCACTCTTTTAACTATATATAGAAATTGGCCAAAATTTACTATATGGACATTTCGCCTTCGCGATTACTTCAAAGAAAAAAAAATTATTTACCCTACTGAAAACACTTGTAACTTACATTCTGTAACTTAAATAATGAAAACGATTTTAAGTAGATTATGCTTACATCAACATTTAGGTACACCACCCCAATCTAAATATGGTTTTAAACTATCTTATCTAATATTTTTTGATTTACAACTTTTTGTGCTTTTTTAACATCACAAATTTTAAATGTTTATGAATGATTAACAAAAAAAAGCTGTAAATAGATCTGAAAACCCCTGGTAAGGCATGTTTGGCCATTGCAGGCTCATAACTTTCCAAAATTTGAACTGTGTGGTATCATATAAAACACTCACCACCTTAATTATTATATAGTTATATTATATTTTTCGTTTTATATACTTAAGGCACAAGGTAACTTATAATTCTGGCATTTTTACCAAATTAATTTAATTTATTTGGAAAATACAAAGATATAAAAGATAAAAAAACAATTTCCCATAAAAAAAAGTTTCAGTATTTTTACACAAATTATTCGTGTGTTTTAAAAAAAATTTTTAACTTATTTAGAGGTAATCAAGCCGAAAAAAAATTCAAACCATAAGAAAGATTTTTTAATTATGTTGTAAAGAAAACATTGTAATTTCGTTTATGCACTAGTAAACCACAATTAAAATTTATTTACGTTTGTACACTAACCTTAGTTCAAGGGAGCTTTATGATGAATCTTTAAGTTTAATATATTTCCCCGTGAGGAACATTTAGTTCTCTTGGGACATCGGTTTAAACTGTTTGTCAACATAAAAATTATTTGCATGAATTAAGATATTTTAAGAGCTTCATTCATAGTTTGGGTTGGTTCCCTAATTTTTTGCGCGCTAGTTTAATTTGCCATGCGGCGACGTCCCTAACCCCTGGAGTCGGTAAGTTAGAGTATGCCTTTCCGCCAAAAGCATAATATTCATCAAAATGACGACGCACTTTGGATTACAGAGTGCAGACATTAATATTTGATTAAAAACAAATGCAGTCATTTACACCTGCTAAAACAATGCCCCCTTGCCCTAAATCATAAGATGCGACATGCCTATATGGGCATTGCCCTTCCTGTCGCGTACTAAGCAATCACATAACCTAAACCACGAGCTTTTCGGCCAGCAAAATGACATCATTTAAATTATAAATTTGAGACCCAAAAAAAGCCCTAAAAGTAACAAAATATTATCACATTTATTTAAAATTATAAGAAGTGATTTTTTTGATACCGTTACTTAAAAGCTAAAATCACTAAGCTTCGGTGGACAATAGTTTAGCCAAGTGCATATAACAATTAGATTTTAATTTTTCAGCCTGCCTAATCATTTTATTTAAATATATATCTCAGGTCACCATCATCCTTCACATATTTTTCTAGAGGAGAACCTGTGAACGTTATAAATACAGTATAATTTTAATAATATCATCCTTCTCTTAGAAATGAATATAAAAACACATGACTCATGGTTAATTTAAGACATTTTGCATTGTTGACTTGGCGTCACTGTCGCGTTAAAAATGTTTTATTTTATTGCTTTATACAAGATATTAAAAAAAAGTTCAAAAATAATTTGCAAAAAAAACAAACCATTTATAAGAGTGCGATTTAAAAAGAAAAAGAATTAAGCGCATTTGATAAACATTCTAAAAAAAGCTAAATTAATAATTTTTTAGAGAAGAATATTTTTTTTAAATTTTTGTTAGGTATATCCTAAGACGACAAAAAAACATTAATTCTAATTTTTTGCTATTAGCCGTTAAACTTTTTTTTTTTAAATTTGTTTTTTTAATTTTAAAATTAGTTTTAGCAGCCTAAGACGGGTGGTTTTTCTTGTCTAATGAAAGTATTTAAAACATTTATTTTATCAAATTATATAGAAAATTAATATTTAACAGGCGATAATTAGAAAAAATTAAAGCCTGGCCAAATTTAAAAAATTTTGAATTCTCAAAAAAGACTAAAAATCACCCCATTTGTTAGTAAACATACCTAAACCATATATACTTTTTATATTACTACCTTGTTATATCTATCAAAATATTTGAGGCCAATTTATTTAAGGTTATAATTTTTCTATACAATTGAAAAATCGACAATTTTACACATATAAATGCTATTGTATAAAATCAAATCTACTAACCTAAGGATAATTATTCTAATTGTATTACCAAACTTTGTAAGTCATCTATAAACATAGAAAATTTTAAAATTAAAAATAATAAGATGTAAAATAAATAATATTTGAAGATATAGTTTACATAAAACAGCTAAACACTTAAATTTAAACATCAAATAACATTTATATATCGACCACCAATTATCTTGTATTTATTTGTAGGTTGTGTACCTTAAAAAGTTATATAAACTTAATGTAAATTAGTGCTTAATAGGTCTAATCCAGTTTGACTGGTTTTTGTTTATGGTCTGGCCCGGATCCCGACAACTGATCAATATTATAGCCTAGTGTTTCTGAATATGGAAGAATAACATCGCTATGTATACATCATATTATAGTTGAAGATTAGAAATTCAAGTGATGGTTTTGCAGGTGTGGATCAGCAACCAGGCACGGTCTGCTTGCAGCGAAGTGATAACTCCACTAAAGATTGTTTCGAGTTTTTCAATATTTACCACATTTTAAATCCGCAAACTCTTAAAAAGGTTTGTTTATTTTTAATATTATCCATTGTACCAATATAAATTTCACTCAAAATGATTCGAATTTTTCAGACAAATATTAAATTAGTTGAAAATGCAATGGCCAATAAAAGGGCATATTTGATATCTTATATAAGTATATAATTAAAAGATGTTATAATAATAATTTTTAAATACCACTATATAATGTTAAATTACACTGGTCAACAAACATATGTCAGAAAAAAAGTTTATGAAAACATAAAAACATTTGTGCCCTTGATAACTTTATCACATATATGTTTTCGTTTTTCTCTCGCCTTGGCTCTTTTAATTCGTCCAAATACAAAGAATGGCCTTTTTGACAAAATGACAGATTTTGCTACCTCGAGATTAACTTCTATAGAAGAAACTCAGAAATTTTTTTTTCATAAAAAAAATTCTTGTATATATTTATCAAATCTGAAATTAATTTTTTTAGTATATCAAGCTTAGTCATCAGCATTTAGATAATACAGAATATAAATCGTCCAAACATAAATAAATATATTATCAGTTTTCTAATAAAAACATTTTTTGAAGTTTACTTTCAGCTGTGAATAGGTAAGAAAATTTCAAAATCTTTTATTTTAAAATCTTTTTTGTTCTTTTGACATTTTTTCTAAAATCTAATTTATAGCTGACTACTCAGTTTGATAGAAAAATCCCTAATGGCATATAATATGTTCAACCCAAAAATTTGTTGACCTATGTTATAAAAAAGATATTACCAAAACGTCAATTTGTATTAGGATACATTTAAAATGTCACATGTATTCTTAATTTATTAAGCACCAGTTTTTCATGACGTGCAAAGTGAGTTTTGACTTTTGTAAAATGTTTAAATTTTATTTTAAATAAACGTAAATTTTTGAAAAGTTGCCAAATGTATATGCACATATAATTTCTAATGAAACATGGACATCAATGCGGAAATTTTAATTTCCCATATTAACATACCTTCCTTGTTTAAGCACTGATCCATCTGTTCTTTATAGAATAACTAGTGTATATGATCCCAATCCCAGTATTGTTTACTATCTTTAGAATCAAACGAGCAAATTTTTTCACCTTTCTCTAAAATATAAAATTTTCAACAAATATAAAATAAATATCAAAATTTCTAGAATATTTAAAATTTAACGAAAACAAAAACTCACTTTGCACGTGTTTTTAAGCATAAAAAACAAAATATATTGTTGGTTAATTGACTATTATACTCAAGCACTTAAAAAAATTAATTCTTTGCTAAAATTTGCCAATATCCCTTCTATTTTTCAAAATTAAAAGTATAATATAAAAAATTGCTAAGCATTGTAAAAATTAAACATTTCATGAATTCTCATTTGGGGTCTTTTAACATTAGATTGAAATCTTGAGAACCGCTGATGCAACCTACGTGAAAGAATTTTATCACAAATACCAGGTATTACGGTTGATCAAAGACTCCGAATTTGAGCCGGGGATGAAAATCACTTCGGATGGAAGAAATTCCATAGGCACGCTGCGCGTAGGACGGCAAGAGGTTCCGGCAGGAGAATTTATGAGAGGGCCGACAATAATCGACAATGATAATCAGTATGAAGATTTGCCCCCAAGCGATCCAAGTAACGAATGTCATTCCATTGGCATATTATTGTAGATCCAATAGCCTTTATTTATTTTAAAATCTCGCACGGCACTTTGTATGTGCTCCCTCCACTTCGAATTACCTGGTTAGTAATTGAATGGGTGACCACCAACGAATCCTAAAGCCGTCTTCAGTTTTTTTTTTAAACTTTTGGCCTAACATCTTAGGTTACCGGCAAGAACTCTACGAGGCCCTCTCTAATGTTAAGGCAAAGTACTGTAGCCGTCCCTTTGAGGGCAAATTTATAGGTTGGCAATTCTGTAAAATGCCAAAAAAAAATTTTTCAGTGTGGAAAGTTAAAAATATTCCAGATGATTAAAAATTTCAAGAACAGTTTAATTTTTACTCGTTGCGCATAAATTATCCCACAGTGTACATAAATATTATTTAATTTAAATTATTGATATCACGCAACATTTATTTATATTCAATGGTTGCTTTACAAAAAAGGCATTTTTTTATCAACAAACTAATTCTCTATTTTTTAAATTATTGAATATCACCCTTTTTTCAGCAAATTAAAAAAAAATCGTTAAATTGTTTTTGCAGCTGACTAAAAATTCTTAGGTATTAAATAACTAATCTTAATTTCTAGTTCTGCATCTAAATGATATTAAAATGTGGCTAATTACCAGTATAGGTAAAGAAATCAACCGTCTGGTGTAAAAAGCTTGCCTTAATTAGCATTGTACTACACAGGTCAACAAACATCAATGGCACAACCAAATTTAATGAAATAAAAGAATTTATCCCCTTGATGGCCTTTTTTAATATATTTGCTATCAAATGTTAAGTTTATGAATTTATACGTTATTGAAGTGTATGGTGTAGAAACAAAATTAGTGTTATAGGCTGAAAAGGAGTAGGAATAAGGCTATTTGTGCCGTTTTGAATGATATAATATCCTATAATGTTTAGAACATAAAATGTATTTGTTTAAATTTCATGATAACATATATAACAGTTAAAATAATTTTAAACATTTTTAGATTTTTTACACTCAGGTGAGTAATAAAAGGTGTTATAATGGCTTAGGTCAACACATATAGGATAGCAAAACGAAGTTGATGAATTTTAGATACTGATCTATTATAAGAAAAAATAATCTTTTTAAAATATTAAAGTTTTTTGATTGTACGACAAGGGGTGAGAAGAGTTTTGAAAAATGTAGACTTAGAATATTTTTGGTGAAAAATTTTGAAAAAATTTCAACAAAATTTTTTCCAATTTAAAAATCTTTTCAGATAGCCTAAATATAGCCTTATTAGGTTAAAATTAAGTTTTGAGATGCTTATTCGCCGCATAGCAATTTCAATGCTCCTCACCTAAGAAAAAAAGATGCTTATTAATATCTCAGTCTTCAAAATCTCTCTTTTTTGTATGAGATTATGCCAAATTAACATAAATGCATATTTAAAGAATTGAAAAATATTTAATGAGTTTAACGATATGCGGCCATATTTCCTACCTGGGTAAATACTGATTTGTTTAAAAATTTCAAACAAGGCCACTAATTTCAATCCATCCTCCCAAACAGCGTGTGTTGCCTTATGTCATAGTATTTTTAAGCTAAAATATTTAAAAAATGCGGACTCTAAATGCTCAATATGTTTATTGCATACAGGACCGATTCTAGCTTTCTCCATTTGGGGTGGCAGTAAAAAAATTTTTTTGCCGCCTTCAGCGACAAAAATAGCCGTGACCTTCGGTCACGGCATAATTATAATATTAAAATGCATGTAATTTTTTTTATTGTTATCAATTAATTGTAATTATAGAGAATTGCCTTTTATTAAATTATTATTTGCACACTAATATCATTTGTGTATAAAAAAGATGCGATACTGAAATTAAATGTGTTATTTAATGCACTATTATATATGCACTTGACTATGATAATGATATATATGATTGTTTGGATTCATGGATTATATAAAAAGATAGTTTTTAAAAAATGTATGATTTAGATTGAAAATTTTTATGTAAAAAATATATGAATAATTACGAGTTTTATATGATTAGTAATTATTATGTTAAAAAAACAATATAAAAAAAAAGAATTAAATTTAAAAAAAACAACACCAAAAACTAATACCATGTCTAAATGAAGCAAGTAATAGTTTGCTGATTAGTCAATAGGATGATTATTTTAATCAAGCAATTTAAAACTGCCGGTTTTTTTGAGTAAATTAAAAAATTCATAATAATTAAACTCCCAGTTAAATGTTTTTCGTGACCTAATAGAACCAAATTAACTTTTCGCAGGTCACTACTTGCCAGCCTATTTAAAGTTATAATTCTTTTTAATAAAATATTTTTTTGGGTGGAAAAAAAATATATTTAATGTATTTTTGGGGTGGCAATCAATATCATTTGGGGTGGCAATGCCACCTTAAAAGGGGTCTAGCGTCGTGCCTGATTGCATATATAAACCAATTAGAGCCTAAAAACCCATTGACTCTTGCAAAACTTAAATACGCGTTTCAGCTTTTAATTTCAAAAAAAATGTCAACCTACTACCACCTAATATTAATTTTTTTAATTTTGACTAGATACATTCTTTGATTACGAAACTTTGTGCGATTTGGTTAAGGGAGATGGCTTTTATAACGTTTACAAGAACGGGAAAAAACACAGGTATTATTCTACCTATTATTACCTTGACATAACGGCTCAGATAGCTAGGTGGCAAATAACCTTCTCACAATCAAAGCGAAAGGTCTGAGTGTCCGCATAGGCCATTTATAATTCTGAAAATAGTAAAAATGTAATGTTTCAAAGGTGCTTAGTGGCCTGCCTAGGCAGGTCCTAAATGATATGCCTTAAATAATCTTAAATAGCTGGTATATGAGCAAACACTACAACAAAATTTTTAGATTTATGAGCTAAATACAGAGATCAAACCTGCCATCTTAAGGATTAAAATTTATGTACATTCACCTATGTCAGCTATAAACATAAAAAATAAAAAAAAACAAAGTTAAAAACAAAAAGAAACAAAAACAAAAGAGAAACAAAAATAAATAAAAATATTGAAGTATTATATCTAAAACTAAACTGGTAAATTTAAACCTAAAAATATTTTTAACTAATTATAAAATGGATTTTATGTTGGGGTGACAAATAATCTATTTAAATTAAATGTTGGTGTAATAAAATTAGATTTAGAAAACGAAAAACAAATTAGAGAATTTTCTATTCTCTCTCATTTATTTTTGCCGACCTGTGTTACTATATAATAGAGTAAGATGGCAGAGTAGTTTTTGATAAACTCTCTTTATTTTGAAAATTTTTTAGAAATGTTCATTTAAGCGTTTGGGATGGAGGGCTATATGAAACTGTGAAATCAGAATTTTTGGATCGGACGCAAGAAGACACGGTTCATTATGATGTATGGTTTACGGAGGCTCAAATCGAACAAATCAAAAAACTGATCAAACCTAAGGATAAGGTTGTAATTTCAGGACCTCCGCCTTCGAATAAGGTTAGATACACATGCATTTTTTTTAACTTTTTTTTAATTTTTTTTTAAAGATATGAATTTTTAATGCAGATATATATATTTTATTCCCTAGATTTTTTATTTATAACTCGAAAGATTATTTTAATCTTGAGCCGGGGCAAGGTATATTTTTTCTATGTTCTGTGAAAGGTGTTTTGAACCCATATTCGGTAAAAATAAATAGTATTACGCGATTTGAATAATTGGAAAGAGTAACATAATAAATATTATAGTTTGTTGCTATTATACCAAAGTTAAACTCTCTTCAATAATTATGACTCTGGTATTCGTTCTTCCCTTTTTATTGTAGAACGCGCGGCTTATCTGACAGAGCCTTTGTCCTTTTTCATTTCTATGGCCCCGTGGAATTAAATAATTGACCTAGGTTTTTGGTCCTAAGTTTTTTCTTTAATAAAAACAGACGGCTTTTGGATTTGATATCATTGGTGTTCGGGAACTTATTCAACTATTAACCACGTTTATCGTTTCACCTTTTAGAATAGATAACAAAAGCTATTTTGTCCCCTCCCCCCCCCCTCCCCTTAGTACTGGCCCAAAAAGAGGATCAGGCCGGAATGGAATAGAGAAGGCCGAATAGGGGAAGAGGGGGAGGGAGGTTCGGGTTTAAATTAAAAAAAAAACTACTGGTCGCCTGCCTGAAAATTTAAATCTCTATTAACCTCAAAAATTATTGAATTTATTTGATACTTGAAAAATACCTATTTCTGTATTTTTTCCTTAATATAAAAATTAATGAAATTTAACTTGTAAAAAAAATTGAGCCCCGCTCAAATTAGGAAACCGACTGACCGGGTCTTAGTTAAAACACCAGGTGAACCGACCTCAATATCACGGTCAGTTATGAACTCTACTTCCACTTTATCATGCTTTTGTTTGACTCATATGACCACAGCGGGTTAAATTAGCCCAACAGCTTGCATAAATAAATTGAAATCATCTGGTATAACTTACATTTGTTATTATCAGAAACCAAGTCCATAAGAATATAAATAATACCTTTAGATTAACATATATATTTTTTTTCGTTATACACAAGATCGTTTTGAACGTTGGAAACCGGCTATCACATTTGCACCTGTTGGACGTAAGATCAGGCAATATTACGATCCTTAAATACAGGGATGACAATGTAAATTACATTTCCTTATAATTTTTACCCTAACACAAAAGTATAGATATAACCAGAGCGGGGAAAAACCCCATTTTTGGGTTAAACTAAATTTTTATTTTTCGAAAATTAGAATAGATATAATAAAGGGTTTTAGTTTTAATCAGTAAAACATTTATAAATTTAAGATTTTCTGCTTACATTTTGTAATTAATAGTTTAAGCAGTTATAATATTTTTGAAAACAAAAATTTGAGTTTAGCCGAAAAAATGGGTTTTGCTCTGGATTTAACATATGTTAAAATTATTTAATTTAATTTTCGACCTTAGGCTATGCAAAATAATTGACTTTATTAAATATAGTATAGAGTTTATACTTAATGGTTAAATTTAAATAAGTTTATTAGATATTTTTTACGTTTATAAATCTATAGTTTTTAATTTAATAATATTTGAGCAAAAAGTATATATTTAGCTAGGTTAGACTTAGATAGAATGCAATTCGTCAATAAGATAGAACTACTGTGTGCCCAAAAATTTTTTTAGTGGTATTTTCATAAAATTTTGATGTACCTACACACCCGAATGAAATCATTTCTAGAAAAAGAGCCATCACATATGTTAACAAATTTTTGTGAGTTTTGAATTAAATACAGAGACCAAACCTGCCATCTTAGGTTTACCATTTTTCTAAAAAACCCTGAAAGTAAGTTATAAACAATAAAAAATTTTAAAAATATGTTTTAAAAACAAAAAAGTTTCAAAAACAATTGAAATTTATTTTTTAATATATATTTTCACAACGCTAATCTGCACATTTAAACTTCGAGTTATATTTTTTTTAATAATATTCCACGAATGGAGTGCCAACTGTATATTTTAAATACTTTTAAAAGCTTAATATGCTTAAAAATTCTCATACTTTGATATAAATTACACAGTTATAAATGAATATTTAATTTAGTGTATTCTTGAGGTCGCAAAATCTGTCAATTGATTTATGCCTTTTTTTTATATCGATATAAGGAAATAGGTGAAGGCGAAAAAAACCTTGAAAAACGGAAAATATAGGTGTAGAGATAAGGCCAAGGGGGTCACTTTTAATGTCATTACTTACTTTTCTCAGGCATTGATATTGAGTAGACCTGTGAAATAAGACTGAGGAGGTATACATGAAACAAAATACCTTTACGGTTATCCCTAACAAATGTCTTACTTTTACATGACATTCATTAGGTAAAGGTGACTCAAAGCTCTGACGGCGTGAGAGTTGAATCCACACCGTCTACGGGGAACAATGTTGAGCCAGAAGTTAAATTGTACCGAGACCACGTGTTACAGCGTATAACGTATTGGTCGAAAGATTATTTGCTAATCCGAAGCTCGGATAATAACATAGCAATCGGAAACGGCAGGGCATACAAAAAATGCCCGGCCTTCATCGACATCCCTGACGCATCCCAATAATTTTGTAGCATATATACATAGACTAACATATAATTTACATTATAAATTTTAATCTTAATTTTACTTTCACCTGTTTTAACTGTATCAAATTTTAACTTAAAATGTTTTAAAAATTTTATTTGAGCGCTTAGACTTTTTTCGTTTTCACGAAACACCCTGAAATTTAAAGTTTTCTATTTAAGCTTTTGCACCGATATTATTGTTTTTGCAATATTTTTAAGCAAGAGCAGTTGCTCTAAATATATTTAGAAATTTTGTTAAGTTTATATCTTAATCAATATAAACATAGCTAATATTTATTAATTAACATGACTCTTAGAAAAATTAAAATCTTGTAAAATTCCATACTTAATTTGAATGAAGTCTGCGCCGTCGCCTTCAGCAATTAATTTTAAAATTTTTTTTAACTATAAAGGATACTTTTTCATGTTAAATTTATGGATATTTCGAAACCTGATATATAATATTATGATGGCCCTACACCAACAAAATCCTTAATTAATGGTATGTATCTTTGGGCGCGTTTAAACAATTAAAAAAATATTTAAAGAATAAAATTAAAGAAAAAAAAATATTGGTTTAATGTTGAGAGAAATGTTTAGGATATTTTTTAGAGTTTAAAAAATTATGATAATGATATGAAAATTCGAATTTTAAGATCAGAACAATTTTACTGGGTGGCAATAGGGTTAAAAATATGGCGGATAATTTCAGAGCTGGGAAAATGGGGTAAACCCATTTTTTTTTTTTTAAATTAAAAAAAATAAAAGGGTTTTTAAAAAAAATTTTAAAATTTAAATCTATTTTTTAAAAATTTAGTAAGGGTTTTTGAATTATTTGAAATTTGTTAAAAAAAACTAAACACTCCCTTAAAAATCCGAAATTTAATTTTTCTACATTACTCTAATTTTATAAATAATTTCCGCCTTCATTCGCATTGCTGTTGGTTGTTAAAGGCAAGGAAAATATAAATGAAATATTCGATTTTTATGTCATTTTTTAAATATTTTATCAGATACGTCTATGTTCACATTGGGCTCTTGACAAATTAATTTTGATTTGGATCTAATGCTTGTATCAAAATTTGGGTTCTATTTGCATGCAAGCTAGGATGTAAAAATAGGGTTTTTGATAAATGGCAATTTAGATTAAGCAGTCCTCCCCCCCCCCTACTTTCGAGTAAAATACGATTGATTGAAGACATTACATACTAAAATTCTGATAAATCAGAGCTTCTCAAAATATTATCATAAAAATGTCTTTTAAGTAAAAAAATTTGGTGACTTCCAAGGCAGCCAAAAATTTGGAAATTTGGGTATTAATGGATTTTCGAACATTCACAAAAAAGATCATTTAGCTCACTAATTGGGCTTTCTTGGTGCGTTAACATGATTAATATCAAATTTTTAAAGCTGATTTAAAGCTTAAAGCATTTTCTCTAAATCTCATATAAATGTCGTATATTTATGGGGTGCCAAAATTTCTCCAACAATTAAAATTTGAAGCTTGATATTGCTATATTTTACATTATAGATTAATTGTATTTTACAAGTGATTTTAAATTTGTAAAAATAATTATTTTTTGGATTATGAGGTCGCCAACTTTAACAAATTAGTCAAAAAAGGCCATGTTTCGATATGGACGGAGCTATAGAAGGAGAAATAAACAAGGGCTGGAAAAACAATGAGTCAAAAAACTTTGGCTCATTTTTCCCTCTAAAACATAAAAAAAGAACGGGGGCTACAAATAAAGGGCCAAAAAAAATCAAAAAAGCTCTTATTAAGAAAAGGGGCAAAAACCCCACAAAAGTGGCTCTTAAAAAGAGCCTCAAGAAGCCCATTTTATGTTTTCTTTATAATGATTTCAAAAAATTTTGATTTTTTCTTTATAATAATAATGGGTGGGTTATTTCTTCTTCAAGCTCCTAGGAGTTTTTTTTAAGAAAAGGGGCATTTTTTAAACATGCCCCTTTTTTTTTGCCATGCCCACGAATTTGTGGGCATTTGGAAAAAATACTCAGAAACTTGTTAAAAAAACGCCCATGAAGTTTTTTTTTCCATGAAATAAACGGGTAATATATATATGAGATTGGGCCATCATCAATATATTTTTTTAATATCAGGAGTTTTATTTTTGTCCAGCATTGATTGATCCGTGAAAATGAAACATTTTTGAATTAGTTAGATATTTTTTGCTAGAGCCATAGTTGGTAACTTAATGTGCCCCCCCCCCGCCCTTCCTCTCGAATTCCCAACAAATTCTTTATTTTAAAATTTTTACATAAAAATAACTAATTATTCACCGTCCCTTTATAATTATTTTAAATTTAACATGCTTCTAGTTTATTTGTAGTCAAATTCTATATAGTCGACCCTATCCCCCCCCCCCCCCCCCCCACCACCTTTATTCATGGATACGGTTCTAGATATTATAAAGAATATAATCGTTCACTCAAATCTCTATGTGAAAAAAAAACCAGCCGTTACATTAACTTAGAGAATTGTTTTTTAAGGAGGTGAAAAAATTTGCTCGTTTTATTAGGCTAGCCTATAAATAAACTGGGATTTGGATCATCAAATACACCAGTAATTTTTAAGAAAAACAGATTGATCAGTGCGTAAGTGAGGAAAAGGTATGTTAATATGGTGAATAAAATTATCCGCACTGATGTCCGTATTTTACTAAAAATTCACCGGTGCATGCAGGGTTAGGAGTATCTGCTAAACCACCTCCTTACAGCCTCTTTTTTTTGAGGCCGCCGTACTCGTTAGGACTTTGGCACTTAAGAAAGTTGTTTTTAACAATTTTTTAATATGCATTCAATTTATTCCCAAAAATTATTATATTTAAATTTCTTAGAGTCTTTATATAATTAAGCTCCTTAGCGGTGAAAAGTAATTTGGTGGAAAGATTATTATTGGTTATCGAGGTGTGATTTGACTCTGAATTTGGTGATTTACGGTTGGCACGTATACAGGGGTAGAGATGGCAGAATTTAAGATATTGAAATCCAAAACTTGGAATTGAGTTATAGCCACGACTAGGAGATCACGAGGTCTGTTAATCAAGTTGATTCCCTCTTCGGGAGGAATACGGGGCAACAAATGGCAATATTTAGTGTGATGTGTCTTATCAAATAGAATACATGTATAATTACAGTGGGTACCCTTTTTAATAGTCTTATGTTATTTCTTTAAACTACTGAGATAGTTAATGGTTGTTCTTCTGCTGCCCCTACATAATTTTTAAATTTAGGCTTTGCAAACCATGAATTAATTTAAACGAATGCATGCTATAATATAATCTTCCAATTTAGTTCTTACAAAAGTAAAACCAAATCGCTGGCAAAAATGTGAGCTGAAATACTCAGCCAATATTTCCACTTTGTTATTTTGTTCTGTTTTAAGAGCAACTAGACTAAACGTTTAAATTAAAGGGTTTGCCAGATATACTAAGGCCGTTCAGATTTTATTCATAATAAGTTTAAATCCGAAAAAAATTACAAAATTTGGGTTTTTACATCGAAAAAGGTTAACCGTTGTTTTATACTAATTTGCCCTTACACTCGAAATGCTAAATTTTTAATATTTTTTATTGGTTATAATCATTTCACAAGTTTTTGTCACAAATTCAGGCGTTATAAAAATATTTATATTGAATCAAATATATTAAAAAAAATTTATATTAAATCATAACTAAAGCTTAAAAATCTAACTTTTTTCTTATTACCTTAAAAATATGTGAATATTGAACATAAAAAATTATTGAGTTTTGCTGTAGAATTTTTTGGCAATTTAAAAATTATTTATTCTATATCTTCCTCGTACAAATTTACATAATTTTTTCAGTAAAAAGAAATATCTGATGTACTTTAATGAACCTAGGAGTTTCTATGCATACTATGGAGTTTTTAATGCTGATAAAAAAACTTTTCAGGTTTTTTATCTCTTCCTATAAATTTTAATATTTTAAAATTATTTAATTTATTTCATAAAAATGTAAAAGCATAATTGACCTAAAATATATTTTTTTTAATGTTTTAAAAATAGTAAGATATTGCAAAATTTGTAATCAAGTGTATATAATAATTTAATTTATTTATTCTTCAACACAAACCGACAAAAATCAATGAGAAATGAAAAAAATGCCACTGGGTAAATGAATCCGTATGATGATGTCATTACAATGGATATTATAGTATTGGGAGAGGTACGCGCTTAATCTGACTGACCCTAGGGTTTCTGGTCTTTGCATAGCAATTTTAATGTTACTTACCCAAAAAAATGGCCTTACCTCACATGGTAATTCTACAAATTTTTTCCAGATATCGTATAATAAATTATTCTACTATTATCTAATAAATAACCAATCGCCGCCGTGCCAATTAACTAGAAAAAAAGCCGCGTAATTTTCTGATATTGAGGAGCAGAATTCTATGCGGCGACAATGTTGGCTCATAGGGTCAATTGGATTTTGTGCGTCTTTCCGCCGCTACCATAATACCTATTGAAACAACGCCGCACATTCCGGAAGCAAAATAGCATTCCTGCTAAACCATAATGTCCCCTTGCCCTATTTTGCCAAAGTCACTAAAAATAATTAAAGCTGAATGCGGACAAATTTCTGATATATTTAATAATAACACCACCAGCGTAAAATTGGTTAAACCTTAGAATATGAACTTATAAAGATCCAATTTTTTCAATTATTAATTATTAATACAAAATTATTATTTTAGGGAGATATAATTTTACAACAAATATCAATGTCAGAAACGTTTTACGAAAACATAAAAGAATGCAACCCCTTGATGGCCTATTCTCTATTTTTCGTTTATCTTAGTTTCTTCCGTTTTTGGCTCCTTATATCCGTCTATAACGAAAAATGGCCTTTTTTGATTAAACAGATTTACATATACCCTAAAAAGAAAAAAATATAATTTTGCATATAAAAATTCCTTGTAACTTATATTTTTAATAACAAAAAATGAAAAATAAATTTTATTAATATATCAAGCTCTTACATCGGCATTTAGATACTAAATATTTCGCGTCCAAACTTAAATACGACACGGTCTATGATCTTGTTTAAATGAAAATATAATTTGAAGTTTGAATTTAACAGTTTAATTATTGTGAATATGCAAAAATAAAATTTTTATTTTTGTTTTTCAATCTTTTTTATTTTTTGACATTTTTTCTAAAAGTTTGAATGTTTATACCTGACTAACTAAGTTTGATTAGGAAAAACGGTAAACGGATTTGATAATCCCTAAGATAACAGGTTTGATCTATGTGGTTAATTCATAACAAAATTTTTGATCTGTGTAGTTCGACTTTATACATACATGACTGTTTAAATATGTCATACTCTACTTGTTCAATTTCCATCCAACTAAATTGATTAGATGTTCCCAAATCATTCGGGGTTTCTGGAAGCGTCCCTGATGTTTTGGAAAGCACAATATATACTACTGCGCTCGGCAAATTTTCCCTGACAAAATTCCACGATAGGCAAAAGCCATTCCCTTTAACTTCGGGTTGTGATAGTTTTAATTGCCCTTGCGAATGAATTATCTGATCGTCCGGCGTCCAAACTTCGGTTAATGTAGATTGTCGAAAAAATGAACACGCTACCCAAACACCTTTGCCCTAATAAACATAGCATTATGTCAAAATTTAAATTTCCAAAATGGTGGCCCCTTGCAATTAAAGGATACGAAGGGAAATGAAATTAAAAAAAAAATACGTTAATGTTATTTGACGCATGCTCACAAATATTTTTAAAATTTTTGAGATTCAGTCTTTCGCACATGTCCCAGCACATCTTTATGGTGCCTTGCCGATTTGGGAATCCCTTTTCCTCCAGTGGGATGATCTGTAATTTATAACATAAAGAATATCAGACTTAAAATGTTGTTTTAACATTGAAAACTTTGAAATTAGATACTTAAAGTTTTGTTGACTGATTACACTGGACAACAAAAATAACAATATAAACGATATTTGCAGGTTTTTGTAGAGAATTTACTTGCGGTAACGATCCCGGTTTTTGTTTTTTCCTCAATGTCTTTAATTTTTTTTAACTGCGAAAGTTCAAAATAATCCTCAAAATTTCTTAAACTATTAATTTTCCAAAAGTAAATTTGAACTTTATTATTAAAACATATCTAGTAAAGGGTTTAGTTTAAAGTTGAAAGCACTACTTTTAAGTATTTAAGATCTAAAAACGAATTTTGTGCCAAAAACCACTAATTTTAATAAAATATAGTAAAAAATGTAAACGCCTTTCGTATATAATGAACGTTTGCGTAATATAGATATATTATTAAATATTTGTTTTTACCAATAAGTTGTATGATATCAAAGCCCTATCCCATAGAAAAACCTTAACTTTGACAGCGAGTAACTGAAACTCTTAGGCATTGTCTAAACTGATTTCATATTCGTTTTAGCACCAAATCTTGGCCAAAAACGATGTTGCCATAAATGATGCTAAATGTCGTCCTGTTGTCAAGTCCAGTGTTATCATAAAAAAAAAATCTTCGGAAAATCTTAAATTATAGATTTTTAGAATTTTAAAATTTCTTTTGGTAAATCATAATTAAGTTTAAACGCGCCCTTCAGCTCAAAAATTTGTTAATCTTAGGCCTATAGTAAATTGACAATCTTGTATAAAAAAAGTTGAATGTGCGTTATAACTTAGCATTTAGGCCACAGCCGGCACAACAACATGACGCTTCGGGGCATGAGTAAAAGTTTAAGCGCTCTTTTTCAACTAATCAGCTAAATTTGATACTAGGCCTCTATGAATACCACATAGTAAGCATCAAAGTCGGGCCGGTTTACCTGAATAAGTAGACGAAAGTCAAATTTTAAAACGAATTGGGCCTGAACTGAAAAAAGAAATTTGGCTAGCTCAAGCCAATTTAAAACAGGAACTTTAAAATGATTAATTTTTTATTGAGGAATATGGATTCCAACCCTGTATTTTTTTTAAAAAAAAAAATTGTAATCTTTTCCTATAAATTTATCAGGTCGTGTTTGTATTTTGGGCCTGGAAGGGTACGAGATATTGGGCCTAGGTTGCAATATGTGTCGGGTGGCGGGCCGGAAAATCACTCGGTCATTTTCACTACCACAGATCTATTAATTCTCAACATTAATATTAGCTTAGTATATTCACTTAGTTTGTTAGTTACCTTGTTAAAACAATAAGCTCGACATTTTGCAACTTTGATTCTCGCGCCCACCATAACGTCAACCCTTAACATGGCCTGTTGAGATGATAATTGTCGTAATTTGCGATTTAATTGCCCTTCGGTTAGGTCAATGTAAGCGAATGCAACAATTATAAGTGATATCGGAAGGGATGAAGTGAAGTTGAACCGAATGAAATTAGGAAGCATGACGAAAACTTGTTGTACAATTTAGGACGCGTTCAGACTGAAATTCATTTTTAGTAAAAAATTTAGGTAATTTCCCAAAAATTTATAACAACCTTAATTTTCATTTAATAAGTAATGATGCAAATAATAAAAAGTAGCGACTTTTTGAAAAATGCGTTTTATGTCAAAGTAATAGAAATTTAAAAAAAAAAATTAAGAAAGCGCCTTTAAATACATATATTATAATAATAATTAAAGTTTTATATCTTAAAACACTATCCTAATTTTCGATATGTAGGTCTATATTGTAGCGAAATTATGATTTATTATTATGGTTTTATGCTTCTAAAATTTTTTTTGTTACTTTTTTATGTCACTTTATAGTTACTAGTTTAACACTTCCTGCTAAATATTGTACTAATAATAATAACAATTTTTACGTATAGCTTGTTTTTTTGTCTATCGCGCCTAAAAAAATAAGTATGAAAAATAATACATATAGTTTTCCATTGAGAGATGAGTGAATGTCATCATATTATTATAAGTAAGTTTAAGATGGGAGGAGGGAATTTATAAAACCATTGTTACTCATCGCGTTCAAGCTTATAACCCGCGAGTTTGAGGTCATATGGACACTAGGGCATCTTAAATATGTATCTTAAAAATATATATGATTTTTTGAAGGCATGAAAACAAACAATTAATTTAAGGTTTCCCCCATACCTTTCCCCACCTAGGGGGGCCATTGCTGACGGGTTAAATTGTAAGATTTGCACGCACGCCGGCGACCTAGGTTTTTAGCCTAGGCTCTTACTTTTAGACATATTGTTTAAGACCCACTGCCAAGCTGGCTACTCAGAAGCTTTAAACTGGTTGCAAATATATGCTATGTTTCCGAAGAAAAAAGCTACTGATTCGAACTCGCAACCTCATGCGTCTAAGGCAGAAGGTTTGCGGCTGAGCTGTCTGAGCAGATTTTTGGAGGCATATCATAAAATTTTGTTATTAATTACAAAATTTTTCATGAAGTTAAAAAATCTATTGGGGCCGGTAAGGGCCCCATATGGTCAATGTTGAATATCATGATTAAAACTCTATAATATTATGTATTTTAATAGTTTTAATTACTTGATTAAAAAATAGTGTTTGCTACCAAAAAATTTTATGAAATTTATTATGTTCTCTAAAAAACACAATTTGTATAATCCATATTTAGTTTATTGGTAAATTTTATTTACTGTCCTATATAAAAATGTTTTTTTCTAGTTTTATATCTTTTTTTGTAGTAATTTTTATGATAAATAAAATTGCACAAATTTTTCTTTAAAATCATATAAGTCTTTAGCTATAAAATTCTTGTAATTTATTATTAATATCCATAGGAAACTCAATGCAGCACCCGTGCTACAATTTCTCACCCCTTCCAATCGCTTATTTAAAGTTAAACCAGCCCATAAAATACTTCCGTTCGGCCGAACTCTTGGGCATTAAATTGAACCCGCCCAAAATTTGGCCTTTGACCCGGTCCAAACATTTAACTCAAAATATTCTATAGCTGGCTATTTTTGGCTACCAAGTTATTAAAAGACAGAGTGTAGGAGTAATACCCTTAATCATTATTAGCAATCATTTTTATTTAATTTTATCATCTTTTAGACATGGCAATAAAAAATTAGGCCCGCCTTGCTCTACCTAATTTATATTTCGGCTTACAAATTGTTTTATGGGTGGTCTGGCACGGGTTTTTAGATTTTGACTTTGATTTCTAATTTAATATCACATGTGCTTTTATACTATTTTAAAAAGAGAAAAGAATTAAGCTATGGCTTAAAAAGAAATAATAAATTCACAGTAATAAATATTGCCAAACATTCAATAGGTTATTTGTAATTATTTGTGTTCTAGATGTAAACATTGTCATTCTAGAATTTATTTCATTTCTATTATTTTAATGTTTTCGCTTTCTAATTCTTTCTCTAAATAAAGTTTTATCTTTTCTCCGTTTAATTTCATTTCTCCTAACGCATCTCTCTGCCTTATTTAAAAGTGTTTGATTATTTATATAAGTCAATACTAATTATAACAAGCTTGTTAATTTAAAAATATTTAGTCTTTCAAAATATACAGAATTTGACGTTTTAATAATCCTGAAAGCAAAATGTCTATTGAATTGTATAATAATAATAAGTTAAAAAATATAAAGCGCGACCCTAAACGGTCGACGAAAAATGTATTTCAACCTGAGTATGCAAGCCCAGAGCCTAACTCAATGACGGCGGGCAGCGATTCCCGGCGTAATAGATATTGGCCAATCCTAAAATTGCCTTCCTTATTCTCCCTTAGGGTTGATAGGGGGAAGCAACGAGAAAGAGCAACTTATCGAAACGTTTATATAACCCCAAGAAATAGGGCAATGATGATAGAAATGCAACAAAAAAATATTGCAGCTATTGCCCTAAATCGCCCCACAAACAAAAATTATGCTAAGTTAAATTCTCCCACCCAGGGTCGGATTTTGAACGAAAACTGTAAGAATCCTACCACAATACACCCGACATCATCCAAACAGACACCTAAACTGACAAATTTACAACCTTCGAATGTCGTAAAGAAAATTTAATTATTTTAAATCTGTATTTTTACTATATTAATAAAAATTACAGCCTTGCAAATTTGGGCAAAACGTTTACAAGCCCTAGTGCACCAGCAAAAGTTTATAGAATTGACTATAGCACTTGAGTGAGTTTGGGGTTTTTTTCATTCCTTGCCTAACTTAAGGGGGAGGAGGGGGGAAGGGGGGGGGGGGGAGGATACGTTTAAAGCTAAGACTAAACCTAACTAAAACATATAATCGCCGGCGATTTTAATAGCCTAAGCTTAGGCATATCGTTTTGGTTCTATTGCCAAAACAAGCCACTTAACGTGCTATGAAGTGAAAGGCGCCTTTGCAGGGATTCGAACCTAAACTTGCAACGTGTAAAACAGAATCTTCATATTCGTAATCGGCACCATAAACTTGACCAAAAACGATAATTGTCATAAACGATGATCAAGGTCGATAAAATTTTGTTGTCTAGTATAATCATTTCATCAACTCTCTTTTAAACTTTTAGATCAATATAATTTGAACTATTGAATAAACACAATTTTACCAATTCTCATAAATTATAAAAAGAAAATAATAATAAAATCATATGTTATTTTTATTTCTCACATTCTTCAGCACATGGCTCATTTCGTAATAAATTCTAACCGATTTGCAATGGGTAGCGTGGTTAACTTTCTGTGCAAAGTTTGCCCAAAACTATCCAAGATCCCTGGAGGTCGAATAGCCATTGTACCGAAGGGATGGAAAGATCATTCTTCGATTATTTGGTCTCGACCTATTGAAACATTCCCCAAATTGCCATCTCCGACCGAATTTGTGTCACCGCTTAGACTGAGACTTCAATCAGCCGTTTATCTCATATGTTTTGATTCAAAAGCTGTTAAAGTTATTAATTTTACAGCATATATTTTTCATTTAATTGTCGCAGAGCTAATATTAAACAGCTCGACAATTTTGGAAAAACATTAAGCTAACTTTAGAGACACCAGACTTGCCATCTTAGGTTAATTTAAATCAGTTTGCTCATTTTTAAACAGATAATAGCTCAAAGGCGCGCAAAGGCAATGTGCTAAAGGCAATTTAAGCGCTTAAGTGCTTCTTTAACCGGAGCCTATTTTTGAAAAGCGCAAAGTTTTTTTTTTTTTATTTTTTCCTAGAAAGCCTTTTTCTCTTATAAGTGCTAGCGAAGGGCAAGTAAAAAAAATTTGGTTTCTATTTGTTCACGCTAAGAATTTTTAAAAGCGTGCAAAATTTATTTAATTATTTCCGCCTTGGAACCTTAAAAGCGCCTACCTAGGGATCAAAAGCGCATAGTCAAACATTAGTTTTTTACTATTGCTTATAGGCTAGTAACTATGAACTCTCAAAAGCGGGCATCGAAATTTTTTTTTTATTTATCTCTCTTAATCGCCCAAAATTTTTTATTTTTATATTAATTTTTTATCGTGCTTTATACCACCGCGAAAACCAAAATTTTATTTGTTTAAAGAAAAAATTATTGATTGAGTAAACTTTTAATAGCGTACAGACTTTTACAAGCGCCTATATCGAAATTTTAATTTTATTTGTAAAATCAAAATATTACTATGACTCTCAAAAGCGGGCAACAAATATTTTAAGGCGCGCATGAAATAAATTTTTACTTTGAGTTTTTCGTCCAAAAAATTTAATGCTTAATTGTGTATTTAAAAGTTATCCGAATTTTAGACGAAAGACTAGTATAAGTAATCCTTTTACAAAAATTCTCTTTAGGCGTATGTTGATTTTGTCACTAAACTGTTGCAAATGCAAAAAATTTAATAATGGACTAATATTTCCAATTTTTTTTGGTTTATAATATTTTGGTAATTGTGTTCATTTGAAACCTTCACAAAATCATTGTATTGTCGCAAATGCAATTAATTAAATATCGAACATTGGATTATTTTTGTTTTTATTTGACCTTAATTCGCCTATTTTTTACATCACGCTTTTTGAATTTAATTTTTACTAGCTCCTCAATCCCTCAGGCTATTACTTTTTCGTATATGTATCGCCAAAATATGACATTTGTGGAATGAGTCAACGGATATTCTTTTACGATTGCCTTGTGGAAAGTAGTTTAAAAAGCTGCAAAGAAGGAACAAGTATGCTTTATTTTGGGTGCGTTTAAAGTTTAATTAAATTTTTTGAAATTTAATGATTTAAAATTTAAAAAAATAATGTTGGTTTTGTGTTGAAAAATTCTTTTAGCGGTTACAATTTTAGTGTAATATTAGTTATTTTTATATAGCGCGATATATTTTTACAAAAAATTATTTATAGGTTAAGAGCAACAGCTTCGAGTTAAAAAATTGTTTGTAAAACATAGTTTAGGGTTTTTGTAAAAATTTAAATTTTATGAATTTAAAATTTTAATAATTTTTATGTACAACTAATGTGAATTATGAACGCCCCAATACAAAAAACACTGAGAAGAACACCTCCCAAAATTCAGCATCTTAACTTGACTTTAATTCCCTTAAGGTGCTAGCAATTCGCCGTCTGATTGGCTCGAAGCAGGAATTTTGAACAAGTTATTCATGGAAAAATCTCCAAATAAAAAACAAGCGAAAAAGATAGAAGAATCTAAAAAAGGTGATGTACACGAGAACGAAAATGCTGAACACACTCTAAAAGATCCAACTTCGGGATCTTTGCCAGCCAACAAAAGTGATTTTGACAAGCTTAAAAAAGTCAAGCTAAACACCAAAAATGACGAATGCCAAACTTTTCAAAATAAGCCAATTATAAAAGACATGAACATTAGTAAATACTCGATATATGCTTTGACTTCATTCATTTTAATTAATTTTTAAAATTTTTAAAAATTGTATACCAATTTTTAAACTTTTTTTATCATAATGATTTTTGCTAATAAATGATTGGCGACGCGTTATGTTAAAATACGTTTGGTGTCATAGTATATATTAAATTTCTGAAATTTATTAAAATAATTGAATGAGGTCTGAACGCGATCGCTATAATAGTATATTTATAGAATTGAAAGACCAATTGTTACTACCTAAACATCACGTGGTTACAGCAGAATGTAACCCCAAAATGACGGAGACACGTGGCTCGTTGGAAGAAGGCCAAGAACGAAATTTAATTTTACCTTTTAATAAAAGGAAGGCCGACTGGAAAACGAAAAAAATGGTAAAAGTTTTGACACACAGAAAACGTAGCAGGATAGCTGGCCATATATCACGCAACAGTTGTCAGGAGAAGAATATTCAACAATTCCAACTACGATCGATTGTTAGACAAGCAACGTATCAACGTACCTGGACGAAGAGTGGAAAAAAAATTGTAATTAAGAAACTTTAAAACCGTTGGATAATGTAAGCACGTGAAAAACAATGGTGAAAAATTGGCAATCGCTGTCCGGCTAAGGGAAGATACACGAGCGTGGAAGGATGCGAAGAGAGAGGAAACCATCACCGAGGAGGTTATTGCACAAGGGGCGTCCAGAGTTCATTTCGATATTTAAATAATTTTATAATTATACTTTTTAAATAAAAATCGGATTTTTCAATAAGATCCAATTTATTAGCAGTAAAAACATTTTTTAAAAAAAGTAGTTATAAAATTAAAAAAAAATATATATATTTTTACGAAAATTTTTTAATTCGCAAAAATATATGAACACTGAACGCGCCCCTAAATATTTTCATTTTATTACACATGGAACAATAGCAGAATACAAGATGGCACAATAGGCAATTTATATTTATGGTGCAATAATATAGGTAGAGCACAATTTTGAGTAGTCAATGATAGGACAAAAAGTGCTGTAAATTTTATTAATTTTTTTATGCCCAAAACATTTTAAATTAAAGAATGACATAGTTTTTTCATTTTTCATTTGTATTATGAACTGAAAATTGTTATATATGAGATTGACCAATAAATAACTATATAAGAATTTAGGAAAGAACTAAACCACAAAAAGATATTTTAATTTCGTCCGAAGGTTTTGCTAAAATAAATAAATAGGTGTACAATATTAATATAAAATGGTAAACGGATTTGAAAAACAGTTTTCAGATCTTAATTATCTTAAACAAATAAATTTTGGCCATATATGTAATAGGTCTCATAAATTAGATGCTAGTTTTTGAAACATTTGGTAAAGCCTTTTGAAACTACATGCCAAATTTATTTGATAGGGTCACCAAAAAAACTGTTGCAGAGCGCTGATTCCTTTCAAACCTTCGTTTGTCATGGCGAAGAACTCTATTATTTACAATGATGATGCTTCTCAAAATACCCAATCTGCTGGTTCACCTCGTAGGAATTCAAAATCAAGTGTCAATGGTAATTTATCCACTGGATCTACCAAAGTTGACCTAAACGTATTAAAAATTCATGAAAACGAAATTCACCTAGAAAGCGAAGATAGAAAAAGAAGTTTGACATCCAACTGTAAGAATCAACAGGAAAATAGAAAATTATCGTGCCGTTTAGTCAAATCCTATTCCGCCGACTTTTATGGGAAGGATAAGGCTGGCAGAATTAGGAGCCAAAAACCTGCGTCAAAAAAAGAGGTGAAGTTTAGAGAGCCTGTTATGACCCAACTTTCTGGAACTGAAGCATTAAATGTAAGATAGTTTATTGAATTTTTTTATTAAAACATTGTTAATAAGCCGGGGCGCGTTCTGACCTTTTTGTTATAATTTAAAATTTGTTGTTTTTTATTACTTTTTTTCAAAAAAGGTTAAAGATTGACCTTTTGATTTTTGTCAAAAATAAATATTTAAAATTCGAAGAAGCCAGCGCCTGTATAAATTTTAGATTATCAATTATAAAGAATAGTTTATCTTTTTTTTTCTTATTATTAAAAAAATGATAAATTTTTGCTCGATGATTTATTTCATATGTTAATTAAATTGTATAAGGTGCATTTATGATCTAAAAAATTTTTTTTAAAAAATTAAAAACAAAGATTTTCGCTTTAAAACACGTCAAATTATAAGGTTTAGGTCAGAGCTAGTTACCATTTTCGGGTGTCAAACTCATTTATTATCCGAAATTAAGAAATATTAAGGGGTCTCGACTTCATAAAAATATTTATACAATTTAAGATTTTCTTAAGATTTTCCATCTTATTTACAGTTGATTTTTTTTTTAAATTTTTGAAAAACAAAAGTTTGGTCCTATCCTACTTGTTCTTACTTATAATTATTAAGCATTTAATATTTCTGTATATTACAAACTTCATATGTTAATAATCCTAGGGTACAACAGAAGATAAGACAATCAATAATCTATTAAAAATGCGAGAACTGATTCACGAAAATGAACATTTTATGAGACTATTCCTCAAACTCGAATCCAAATTCGACACTACATTAGAGCGTTTAACAAATTTGGAACAAAAAATGGTTAAATTTTGTATGACAACATTAAATTTTATGGGAGGAAATAACTGTAATTTTATATAATTAAAAAAAAAGCTTCCCGCTATAAATATATTATCGCATTTAAAAACAATATCTAACTCCTAAATATCTAATTTTTATTTGCATCTTAAATTTAAGCTGAAGAAGGTAACCACTTGTTACCAAAATATTTTTATTTATTATTTATTTTTAATAGGTATGAATTAACAAACTTTAATAAATATTATAATCTCGTATTATATAAAATAAAAGTTATACTTAATCTTTCAATGTAATTTTATATATTATATTTTAAATTAATAGGAAACTATGGAGAAATCGCTTTTACCTGCTAATGCGCAAGATTTTCGCAACCCCTGCTTTGACCCCGAATCGATTAAACGTCTTTTAGATGGCAAAATGCTTAATAAGGTTAAATCTCAAAGGCCTATGCCTAAAATTACCTTATATTTATTAAAGTTAACACCGGGCCGTAATAACAGCTCGGTACACCCATATTTAAATTATGGCCCTGGCCTAAATTTACAAATAAGGCCATATGATTGAATGTTTTAAGCTATACACGTTTTCTTGTAATTTATATCAGTAAAATTCATAGTTAAAAAGTAATATAGCCTGATTATATATATATAGATTATATATAGATTTTAGTTAATATAATAGGACAAAATAATATATACGGCCTAGCCCGTTCGGGAGGCAGTCAATTTTTTTAAATTAACTAGGCTATTAAAATAACACAAGTTTATTTCAGCTTCGCTTATTATCTTAGATATATATCGAAAAATGCCAAATTGACCAAACTGACTAATTTTCCGACTTCGAGATTACCTAAAAGAAAAAATTCTGTATAAAAATCCAATAATTCTTCTTACATTTTTTTATATCAAATAAATAAATAAAATTGTTATATCTAGCTTATACATCAACCTATATATTTGGCATCCCTAATTCCGACATAAAACATTATTGGTTTTTAATGAAATTATTATTAGAGTTTAAATTTAACAGTTTAGCTGTCTTAAATAATACAAAAAAATATAAATTAATATTGGTTTTTAAATCTCTTTTGCTTTTTTTTTAACATTTATTTTGCAGGTTCGGTCTCTAATTTTTAGATCATAGTATTAAATTTGTTGAGTTTTATTTAAAGATTCGTCCTTGGGATAAAAATAAACGGTTTTGAATTAACTGATATAAACAGTTGACATTCTCATTCCTCAAAATACGAGCAGTAAAAAATTATTTGCAAATATTTTTTTGACAGAATGGAGAATCAGAAAAGGACCACGAAATATTATCTTATTTAGTGGATTTCTTGCAGAACCTTAACCCAATCCATTATACCCCAATAAAACACGTGTTTGATCTCGTGAATTTCGTTTTCGATTTCGTATCATGGCCCTTTGCGACACCAGCTCAAACCACAAGAAAAGCATGTGCGTGTAACAACCAGGTAAAATAAAACTGGAACGGTAAAAAATATGAAAAAATTTAACAAATTTGAATTAATAAACACGAAAATAAACAACTTAACCAGTTTTTACAATGTTTAGTAGATAGTTCTCTTTTCAAAAATAATTCTTTACACTAGATTTAACTATTTGGTCAATTGAATAGAAAAAAAAAATAAAATTTTTATACTATCAGTTATAAAATAGGCATAAAGTTAAAATTGTTTATCATTCATATTTTTGCAAACTCACAAGGGATTTATAGGAAGAGCGTATTTTATGACAAAACACTTGTTTTAAAAAAACATAAAAAGAAATAAAATTAAATATTAAAAAAATTACTTTACGTGAATAATAAATACTTATAACCTAAAAAAATTTTTAAACTTTTGTTTCTACCCATAGGCCGTATAACACAGAAGCCCAAAACACCCCATAAAAAATTTTATTTAGACACGGATTTAATTAAAAATTTAAAGGAGTTGACTAAAATTCAGATTTTATACGCGTAATTAGCACCTAACTTGACAAAAAGTGCCATTAATGATGCTTAAGGTGGTCCAAATTTTATTGGACGATGTAGATTAAATGTTTAGTCTAGTTAGCATTAAAACTAAGCAAACCAATTTATTAACTCAAATATATTTTAAAATTTTTTATATTTGTAATGTTTAGGTAAGAAGAGCTCATTCCACTTTAACGACGACTTCCCCAAATGTCAAACCGAATATATCCGGTAGAGATGTAAATGGATTTAAAGTAGTTGACCGCTTTTTCAATATTCTCCTCGAACAATAATGATTGATACATTTTATGAATAATTTTGGGAATGCTAAATGATTTGAAAAAATAATGATTCCTAACTTCCTTAATAAATTCTACAACGACCATCTAAATTTTGCATTAGCGCGGTAAGAAAGGAAAATAATAACGACAAAAATTTAAGTTTATATTAAAATTTAGTTGTTGATGAATCCAAGACCACTTCCATATTGAGAATTTATTTTTGTAAAATTTTCAAAATTCTAAAAATACTTTAGTACACTAGATTTGGCAACTTTTTAAAAACTTTGCGTTTTATTGAAAAATAAAATCTTTCAAGATTCTGAGTTTACAAAAATAAAAATCACGTAACACGTGTCCTAACACACTACCTTAAAGGTTGCAATATGTCATTTTTTTGACTTTAAATGGTGTACAATGCAAGAACGAACACCTAAATACCAAAAATATCAGAGCTTAATCCATATAATATAATACACATATTGAACCTTCATATATTTTTGCAGACCAGCAAATAGCTAGTATTAATTATTAACAAAAAGGTTAAGTAAATCGTAAATTTTTAGATTAACATTTTGTTTAGGAAATCATTTAGATCTTGATAAAAATAGTACGGGCTAACGAGAAATTTTATTTAACAATTTTTTCTTTGCGTTTAATAAAAACAATAAATAGTGTTAGGAATATGTTTAAACTGAAATACAGTTATATCTCATTTAAAAAAACATAACTATGAATTATATTATATTAAACAATATTTTATTAAAATATGTAAAATACCTCAGCCGATACTAATTGCATTTTTAGAAAATTCTATAAGGTATATTGAAATAAGGTCATATATACTGCTTATTTAAACAAAAAAAAATATGGACAGTCTTTACCAAGAAAATTCTTATAGCGTATAATGACATATTTAATCGGTTAAAAAAAAACATTTGGTTTGAGGTTTCTCCCATACCTTTCCCCACTTAGGGGTGCCATACCCGTTAGGGCGTTGACTCTTTAACCCCAGCAAAGTAATTGCCGACGGGTTAATTAGTAAGATTTGCACGCCCGCCGGCCACCTAGGTTTTTAGCATAGGCTCTTACTTTTAGACATACCGTTTAAGACCTACTGCCTAAGCAGGCCACTCACAGGCTTTAAAGTGGTTGCACATGTACGCTATTTTTCCAAAGAAAAAAGCTACTGTGCGCGAATTCAAACTTGCAACCTCCTGCAGGCAGAACGTTTGCCCCTGAGCTAACTGAGCCAATTATTCGGTTAAAGATCTAAAATTTTTGAGTTAATAACAGACATCGGTTAGCTTTGTATATGTATATAAAATTTAGAATTTGATTCTCAATTTCAAAAGAAAGCCATATACATAACAAAATTCTTATATACAATCAAACCAGATATTTATTTTAGATATCCCGAAAATATAGTGGCTAAACTTTAATAAGATAATACTAGGAATAAGGGATTAGTCAATCTCATCGATTTAGATGCTTAAGTTTTCTTAGTGCAAAAAAAATGTCACCAAAATGTCGCAATATCAATTTTTAAACAAGTAAACGAATTTTTATATAATTGGGTCAATTAGGATCATATGACGATTTTACAAGTGCTTTCAACCCTCTGACCAGAGCTGGGAAAAAACCCATTTTTCGACCAAACTCAAATTTTTGTTTTTTAAAATTTTCATGACAGATTAAAAAAATCAACTATTAATAAATACAGAATATAAGCAGAAAACATTAAATTTTATAAATATTTTCTTGACTAAAGCTAAAACCCTTTATTTTTTCGAAATTTCGAAAAATAAAAAAATGAGTTTGACCCAAAAATGGGCATTTTCCCAGCTCTGCCTCTGACTATGTTATTCGACTCAGGTCAGCAGGATAGGCCCATCTGATTGATTGCGCGCCCCGTTAACTAATTAAATTTAAGCCTGCTAAGCTGACTTTCAAGTTAAAGGCCGTTTACATAGTTTTGGTTGGGCAGAGTTGAGCCAGAAAATTAATAAAGGTTTTTGCGGTATATAGATCCTTAGAGTAGGGCGGAGAGAAGCGTGTGTTTTATTTTATTTATTTATCATTTTTTTCGTTAATAGGTATTTCAAATTTAAGTTATATTCATTAATTACATTTACCATACTAAACTAAAAGGTTCAAGTGATGCCATTTCATAAATGATTGGATTTTTCTTGTTACAAATAAATTATTAAAATCTATTAGAAAATTAGCTAAATACAAACATTTTTTAATCCTACAAAAAATTTTCAGATTACACTGGACAACAAAAAAAACAACACAAACAATTTTTTGAGGGTTTTGTAGAGAATTTTTTTGCGATAACGATTTCGGGTTTAGTTGTTTTTCCAATGCCTCCAATTTTTTTTTAAACCGCGTCCAAAGTTTAAAAAAACTTCACAAAATTTTTTTTACTATTAATTTTAAAAAATATCTATTGACATATTCAGATTCCTTATAAAAAACATATCTTAAAAAAGTTATTACATAAAATTTTTAGCAATTTACCTTCAAGTTATTTAGGATCAAATAACGCACTTTATGACGAAAACCACTAATTTTACAAAAATAAAAAAATAAAAAAAATTAAATACCCCTTACGTTAATAATGAATGTTTTGTTATCTAAATATTTTTTTAAACTTTTGTACCCATAGGTTTTATAATATAGAAGCCCAAAATACCCCAAAGTGAAAAATCTCAACTTTGACGCCGAATAACTAAAATCTGAGGCTTATAAAATTCTAATTTCATATTTGTGATCCGTGCCAAAAACTTGATCAAAAACCATAATCGCCATAAATGATGCTTAAGGTCGTCCAAATTTTGTTGTCCAGTGTTATGGCCTAGGAATATTATTATTATAAAGAAAATTTTAAAAAATTTATAAATAAATAAAATTTTATAAATGATTTATTTTTTTGAATACTTCTTATTTTTCGTTTTTAAACTTGATTAGCAAATACTTCCGTTTTTTGAAATTTTCATATGAACATTCGCTTCCCTTTTTCCGTAATTTTCATTTACCATTCTATATTTCCCATAATGAAATTCATATAATGAATTAGAATTTTTTGTTTTTCAATGCCAAAATGTAAGTCTTAAAAAGATTTTAATTTTGCTTTAAGCATAATATAGTTCACAAAATTATAAGGTCACATAATAAAGATCAAAATAAATCTTCGAAAGTCCGGCCGAACTGGTATCACCCTAATAGCATATTTGATAGATTACAATGAGAAACCACTAAACATTTTGAGTTAAATGTGTGATGACTATGACAATGAATGTTTAAAAAACGATTGGAAAAAAAAACATAAATAAATAATTTGAAAAACTTAGTTATTTAAAGTGCCTGGCACCACCAGAACCGGACAATGCAGGTTCATGACCTGGAGTTAGGGCCGTATCTTAGAGAGGAATTGCAACAGACGACATCCTCCAGAATATTCGCTGGGACTTAAAAACCTAGTTCAAAATAATGCTGTTGCCAAAGCTTCGTCATAAGAATTTTGATAAGAAAAGATCAAACCTAAAACTGTGCCTTGATACAATATTAAAGTCCCAAAACATAATTTTTATTATTTTTTTTGTGGCATTGGTTATTATCAGGTAACAATTAAGTATTTTATAAGGTTCAACAGAAAACCTTTTATTAAATAACATTCGCTTTATTATTTTGGCTAAATTCATAATATGCAATTAATATAAGAAGAAAAAAGATTTTCTTTAATAAACCCATATAATTTATTCTAGAAAACATAAATATGAATTGGTTTTTCTCTATTTTAACATTCAATCTAGGTATTTGTTTTGGAAATACTTGTATATTGGTGATATTGTAAAAGTTGTGTCTTTAAGAGATTTTATCATTTTTGAAAGTATTGATTGGTATATAGGAGCAATTTTGAGACAATATTCAATTAGTTTACAAGTATGTCTTTTAATGTCATATTAAATATATTAATAAATAATAAAATGCAAATAAATCTAACACTTAAGAGATTGTCTTTAAACGCCTAAATTAAACATTTTACCCCAATTTTGACATCGAGGTAAGGGGCTATGCCCAGACGGGTATGCCGTCTCTTTCAAGAGGTCTAGGGCATAGGCATTGTTTTAGCAGGTGAATGACTCTGGCCTTCGACTTTGCCAGGATTGTAAAGCCTGCATGCTATATGATTCCGGAGAGTGCGGCGTCATTTCATTGGATATTATGGTATTGGTGGAGAGACGAGCTTAATCCTATTGACCCTAAGGGTTATGAACGTCGCCGCATAGTAATGCTCCTCACCCAAAAAAAATTAATAAGGTCTGCTTTAATAGAATTGAATGTAATTTTTTTTTAACTTAATTTGAATCGTGATTGGTTCGATAAAAAGCATTAAAGCCGCCTTAAAAGTAACTTTTGTTTTAGATTTAAATTTTAATGGTAGTAAGTAGGCAAAGATTAAAAAGACTTTTAATTTTTTTTCAAAATAGCATAATTCTTGATATTCACCAATTTTAAAAAGTAAAGAAAAAATAGTTTTACACCATGCTAGGACTGTCAAGTGGTCATTTGTGTCTTTTTCAGGATTGATAAGGCAACAATAAAGCAAGCAAAAGCTAAAACCTCTTAACTAATTAAAGAGAGTCTGTAAAAACGTTAATTTATATTCCTATTTACATTTTTAATAAGTCTTAAAAAGGTGTAAAAAAAATAAATTTTAAAAAAATATTATTTCTTAAAAACAAATAAACATAAAAACTTAATTAATGTTTTTTATTAAACTGAAAATAAATTGAGTCACATTTTTATAATCTAAGTGTGTAAAAGCTTATTATAAGTTTTTTCTATTACTTGAGAATAGACATGTATATAGATTCTTTTGTTAAAGTATTTTCGAGGTCGCTGTAAATTTGGTCAAAAAGGGCAATTTATTAATAGGAACGGATCTTAGGAGCCCAAAATAATTTACGAAAAAACGGAAAGATACATAGGATAAGGCTATCATGGTAAGTTTATTCTGGCATTGACATTTTCGGCCTTTGTATTCTACCTAACAAAAGCAGTATTAAGACCTTCTTACAATCAAATGCAGGGCGAGTCGAACTAAAAAACTTCAACAATATAACAAATTTAATGTTAGGGGCCAGACCTGGCAAAAAATGTGCCAGCCCAGGTTTTTTTAAAGGGCACCCATATACATGAACTAAAGTAATAATAAATATGCATTTCTTAATAAGGGGCTTTCAAAAAAGTTTATTTTCTAACACCAATTTTTTTTTATCCAAAATTACGAAAAATTTGAATTTCAAATTTCATAACGAATAAAGTTGATAAAATGGTTGGATGTTAGTTCTTTTATAAAAAATGGTGTAAATTAACAGAGGTCCGTGGAAATTATTAATTTAACCTCATAAAAATTATTAATTAATTTTACAAATCCTCTCATATCTGATTCACAGCCCAAAATTTGATCGCAAATTAATTAATAATTGTAGTAGACCAAAATATCTTAAAACATGATTGTAATAAGTGTTTTACAAAAATCTAAATCCTAGTTCCTAGCGCCACCTACACCTTTTAATTGCATGTCATATATCAAATATCAAAAAAACATGAAATTTTTGATAATTGGTTTTTACAAAAAAAAACATATTTTTGTATTTGAAAAAAAAAAGAAAACTATTTGTCGCTGTATTTTTAAGCTATAAAAATTCGTGCAGTTTCTTTAAACCTTTTCATTTAAAATCCAGATTTTTTTATCTTCAAAATGTTTGACAAAAAAATTTAATTAATTTTTCAAATCTCCTTTTTCCATACATCCGTCTAGCTTGATATTGTCTATATATCTCTTTTTGTGTCTTTTCAAATTAATTTGCCATAGTGTTAAGCCTGTAAATAGGTTTGCGGGAGTACCTAGTGCATATTTGAAATTTGAGGATTCATTCAAACAAAAAAAATAAATAAAAATTCGACTCTCTCTAAATCGGCTTTTTTTAAGAAATTTGAAAAATGAATTAATAAATTCATGTTATTTCATTAAAGATTATAAGCCTTTGTTGCAAAATTAACATTCTAGCTGCAGTTTTAAATCTATAAAACGCTAATAATCGTTATCAACATGTCACATTTTAACCTTTTAAAATTATCATTAAACTAATATTTTTAGAAAAACTCTAAATTTAAAAAGAATTAATGAACCGCGTCCTATATGAAGTATCTAGATTTCTATGGGGTGTAGAAAGAATTAAGGATTAAGGGAAAAGGCTATAGTTTTTATAAATCAAACTGTAAATAATATTTGACTTATTTTATGTAAGTTTATTCGTTAGGCGAAACTAACGCGCACAGTACAACCAGCAATTATTAATAATATTTATATATAGAGATGTGTTCAAAGTTTTAATTTTAAAATTTTTAACTTTTTTTATATATAAAATTTTGGTTTTGATAAATTTGGCATTCGTTTAAATTAAAAAAATTAGGTTGAAATAACTAACAGAGGTTTTTGCTGGATTTAGATAATTAATTTATTTATATATGTATACTTAGAACGCATTAGGATCATTATGGATGTTACCAAAAACAATGAAAAATAATTTCTAAAAACCCCAAATTTTATAAATTTTTGAATATTTAAAAAATAAAAATAAACTTTAAACGACACCTATAAATGTAAGAAATGACCCATTCCCGCCCGTCTCCCAACTTATATATATATATTCATAATTGTCGGATTGACAATGTTAGGCTAAAAAATTTTTTGACAGCTATATGTAAGTTTTAAGATATTTTTTATATTTAAAATTAGAAATTAAACAATACCCTCTCATATAAAAAGTTGTAGGTGTCACTAATTACGCTTAAAATGGTCTCGAGGGCTGATTCGCGATTGATTTAACACTACTATTATTATTATCTAAATTTGTGTAAATTTTTTAAATCTTAATATTATTTTATTTTAAATTTTTTGTATAAATTTTTTTTAGATTGGCCATGTTCCTAATCTAGAATTCGTCCTTAGGCCTTGACGACGAGATTAATTGTAAGAAAAATAACTAATTGTATATGTTTGACAATCATAATCCATTTGCTTCTACCCTAAAATCATTTTTTTTCTTATAAGCTTCCAACGCCATTGTTTCCAACGCTAAGTCTGTTTGAATGAGTAAAAATTTTTATTTTCCTGTACCAAATGTTCAGTTTGGTGATTGATTAAAAATAGAAAAGAAATTACAAAAAAGAAAATCTGGCGGCGGTAAATAAGTATTTTATTTTTATCTTTTTGCATAACTTTTAAGTTCGTAAAGTGCGTTTAAACAATAAAAAAAATCATTATAAAATGAACACAATTTTTCCTTAAAATCAGAAGACAAAAAAATTGTTGTCGTGCATTAAAATTAAAAATATTTAAAATTTATTTAGTAGTTTTTAGGTTTTCGTAATTTAATTTTCAATACTCAATTAATTTACTGAACTTAGAATACACAAATCAACAAATATCATTGTAACAAAAAATCAGTTTACAAAAACATAAAATATTGTATTTCCATTTGCAAAATTTCTTAGTTGTTGAAATATTCGCCCTCAAAGGTGGAAAAACGATTTTTGTCCTATGAAAAAAACATCTGATTTTTGCAAAATGTCGAAAAATTATACAATTCCTATGTTGTTGTTGTTTTTAACCACTGCGAATTTTCAACATGGATGAAGGTGGCTCGGAGGTGTGAGCGAGCTTAGAGGCGGCTAGAATAGGATTTGTCCATAGGTCTAATGGATTAATCAAACAATTCCTATTAACCTGATATTAAAAACTAGTTCTAACATTAACCTATACCCTAATTTTATAAGCCTTACCCTAACTTACCCCTAAATTGCAACCTTGAAGGATCAAATTCGAATCACAAGTGCTTGTTTTTATAGCTTCGATAAGGCAATTGCTAATGTGGGCACAGTCTATGTTTAGGGCTAGGTTTAACCCTAACATCAACCCTAACTCTAAACATCACGCCCTAAGGCTAACCTAACCCTAATACTAACCTAACATTAATCTAACTAATATCTTGGGAATGATGTTGAAAAATTGTAGGAATAAAATAATCCTAGGGAATGTTCATAAATAGTTTGTTGAACTAAATATATTCATTTTTGAATTAATAAAATCCATATACAAAAAATGTTACAAAAATTTAAAATATTTTAGAGGCAATAATTTATCGTCTGCTTTGCCCATGCACCCATGCGCGACTTAATCGGTGCAAATTCATATTATCGTTTGCTCCCCCTTCCCTCCCCCGCTGCTTAAAAAGTGCATTCCGGCCATTTCCAAATTTTTTATTCTGTGTAGATTAAGATTATCGACTGCTCCCCCCCCCCCCCCCGGTTTTGGCTTAACTCACGTATTTTGACTGCGCCGGGAGATACGACTTAAGCCGATTAAAGTTAAATTCAGGAGGTATGACCTGCGATTAGCACTGTGGAGTCCATCAGGACCCCAGCACATCTTGAGTTTTAAATATCTTTAAAAATATTACATATTATGGGCCAAATTTTTGTGACTTTTTTTTAATATATAATAAACAAGATTAGTTATTAAAGTTTGGTCTAAGTCTATTAACATAATTTGTTTAAAATAAAAATTTAATTGGGATTCCTATAGACCCCACTCTTTCAATTTCAATGTTAAAAACTATGTTAATGCCTTCATGTAAATTTAGTCTTAAATAATTGCAACCTTATACTCTAGTTTTATAAATATTTTAACATATTACGTATATAAAATGTTTGTTATAATAATTATATGATTATTTTTTTCCTTTTTAAAATATCAAGTTATTATGATAAATAATAGCCAAAAAATTTTTTTATTTCAAAAAATTTTTTTTCATAAAACTTTCTAAATGTTCTACTAGACCTAAAAACACAATTTGATTAATAATATTGGTGCATTTCTTTTACTGGCAAGATTTATATAATGTGATATAGAAAAATTAAAAATTTCAAATTTTCAGATTTTATTCCACTTTGTGTCAAACAAAATTTGCAATATTTATCAATGGTAACTTATAAGAGTCTAAAATTTGAGAGCACGTATTTCTTTTTAGAATAATAAAAATAAGATCATAGCTTAAAAATTTTTGAAGTCAAAGATAAAATTGGGGTCCGTTTGGACCCCGCCATAGCGTTCGCGTTTTAAATTCTCAGCCTACCATTCGCAGGTTAAACAAAAATAAATAATGGAGATAGGTTTTTGCAAATGGCATACCTTCATTTTGTTTTACTGTCTGTAAACAAAATTTAAAATTTTCAAAAAAATAATAAAACAAATCATTTTGATTATCAAAAGGTTGCATTATCGTCTTGAAGCCATTAATAAAACGCGGCGCGTTTACGGTGTGATATAAAAATCTATGCATGTTTAAAAACATATTATATTGACCTGGTTTTAATTTTTAAATTAGGGATGTATGCAGAAAAATATAAAATTACCTAATTAGCTGGACAAAGTTTTATTTTTGAAAACTATATAACATCTTGATATGGGAGCCAACCAGAAGGGGGAGGGTCCCGAAGTTATAAATTCAACCTAAATATATATTTTTTAAAATCAGTAGTGCTTAACTTTTCACAAACCATTCCAGTTTTACGCGTGCAGTTTAACTCACCCGTGGGTCTAACTTTATTATCTAATTTGAGCATGCTTGGCTGAATTTTATGGAAGGAAAAGAAATTTTGCCAAAATTTTGGCAATAAACACTTCAGTATTTTATGGCTAAATCTTCTCTAATTTTTTATTTTTATTACTCATCTTTTCGTTATACGTGTTTTTATTTGTCTTTTTTTTAATCCTTCACTGAAAAATAGGGAAGATTTAAAATAAAATTGTTAAAATTTGTGTCATATCTAACATACAACTCTCATAAAATAACTTTATTGCGTGCGACATTTTGGAATCACCTCAAAATTGAAGCCAAGATGGATTTGTGCTTGGATTATAAAATCTCACAAAAAATTAATTAAACTATACCCTATAAACAAAATTTTATAAACAAACTCAAGAAATATATTCATAAATATTTTGATAATTTGCTTTAGCAATTTATCTATTTTTTAAAAGGCTTAGGGTATTTGCTTAGGAACAAAATTTTTATTATGGTCGAATCGCTTTATATCTTATGACAATTTGCTAACACTCAGGATAACTGAACGTCCTGTAGTAAACTTGTTAGTAAAGTTTAGCTAAGGCACACCCAAACACAGAAATAAATGAGTGCCTTAAAAATTATATAGAGATTGCGTTCACATTAGATATACCAGTGAAACCAGCTTTTTAAATTGGATTCGTCACTTTTGTGATCAAGATTATTGCTTCGCCGACAATTGATATTTGATCTTAAGGGACACGGCATCAAGAAGCTGTGAATATGTGGTTTTTATGAAGGTACTTCTAAATCTCTAAATTTTCACGGATTCCGGAGATCAGTGCTCTAACTATTTAATTTTCCAATTTATTATAAATTCGTTTTTCGTTCTAACTTAGCGGCTCCATATGATTTTTTGGTGCATTTGACGCTTTTAAACCTTGTCTATAAAGGGCCGGGCAAAGGAGTTCGAAAATTTTAAAATTTTGAAAAAAAATTTTGAATAAAACGAAAAAAAGGTTGCAAATTTGTTTATGCACCTAAAATGCTATTTCTGAAGTAAAAAGTTTTCAAAAAATTGAAAAAAAATAAAATTTTCAGAATTTTCAAAATAAATTTTCAAAATTTTGCGTACACTTAAACCTTAAGATACATTAACCTTAAAATCAAATGAGTCCCTGTACCTCAAAAAACTAATGTAAATCCTAATTTTTATAATAACTATTTAGCCGTAGACCGTAATTGTATATCTAATGATGACCTTTTTCCTATACAGCATCAAAAAAAACTAATTTGTTTTTTTAAATTGTGATTTATGAGTGTAGTAGTGTGATAGATACTGTCATTATATATGACTGTCATTACATATTTGATGAGACTATTTAGGTCATAAATTAAGCGTCGTGTTAGAAAATATCGTGAAACGGCAGTAAAACATGGTTGACACTGAATATAAATGATGTATTTAGAGAACGCTAATAATGTATTTTTTCGGCAACTGCTAAAATGAAATTTGTATGGAAAAAGTTGTATAATAATAGTTGAACCCCTCTTAAAACAAAAAACTCTCTGTGGTCTTCTTTTTTATGTCTAAAACCGGACTTTCAACTTGTTCGCGTGACATTTTTTAGTTCTCTTTAATTGTTCGTTTAAGCAAACTTTAAGGGAACATTTAATTTAAAATTATCAAAATTACCCCTGGTCATTTATCTAGTGTCACGTCAAAATAGTTTACTGAGACATTTGAGATATAAAATAGAGTTGAAGAAACTTTTGTATAAAATACCGACGTCTTAAATTTCAATCAACTTCCCTAAACAATTGCTTTTAAAATTTCATATTTATATCAAAAAATAAAATTAAAATAATATTTTTGTAGCTATATTTTTGAAAATAATATTTTTTATGATACAATAACAGTTTACTTTGTTACGCAATAAAAATCTATGTAACCTTACTCTTACTTTGTCATTGATTTTTTCGACATACGTTTTGGTATAACTGGGCCGTTAAAGCTTTAAGGTACCGACCGACTTTGACTTCTAATATTAGGATTATACATTCTATAAAGCCAACCAGATCCTTAAATTTCAAAAATTGGGGTTAACTGATTCACCGGGTTTTTTTAAGTTAGCTTGTAATCCAAGCATATGAAATCGACAGTTGGTAGATGGAATCACAAGGCAAAAATACCTTCAAGCATTTACACATTTCTGAAACATAAATATATGTTTCTATTTTGTCAAGTTAAACTGGTAATAACTTCTACGAAAATAAGAGTTTAAAAAAAATTATTTTCTTATCATGACCGTTAATATCAGGCGGTTATTTTGATCGGAGTTATAAACAAAAAAAACCACTCAAATCCCAGGAGAAAATATGTTCTAAAAAGGAAAACTGTATTACAAAGGTCGAAAAAAATCCTTATTTTTCGAAACTTCGTTTTTTGATGCCACCGTTTTTTGGAAGGACTGCCGGAAAGCGTCATTTTATTTCATCATAAGTTTTTTCATATTTGGTGGGAAGGGGGGGGGGGGGGGGGGACTGGCTAAGGGAATGGGAAAAGAGATAATGATATTCATAATATCGATCAACTGACAAAATTGTCTAAGAACTAGTACTAGGAGTAGTAAAAAATAATGATAATAATAATTTTGTAATAAGCCATAAAGTTATAAAAATTGACTCTCATTTTTTCTATCCTTCCTACTTAGCTCGGCAAATTTATGCAAGTTTTTTCGTTCCCCAGTGTCATTAATGTTAAGCCGTGTCCTATTTCATGATTTGGATTTCGTGCTCAAAAACATGCAAACAGTGAGGCTTTTTAATTTTTTAATTATTGCTATTACACTTTGCAATCTTTTTTTTCAGTTTGTATTTTAATTATTTATTTTTTTAATTTATGATTTCTAGTAAAACCACTATTTTTGATTTTTTCTGTTATTTTTTTTGTTTTTTATCAAACTTAAGAATTTTTATTTTTTATTTTATCTTTTTTGTTTCTAACATTTTTTTTTGTTTTTAACAATTATCAACGTTGCAATTAATTTTAACGGTTCAAATCAGTCTAGTAAATTATTTATTTATAATAATGGCTCCTGCTCCTTTGTTAGACCAACTCTACGATGAGATGACTAGACCACATTTGTCAACCAGTCAAGAATTAAGGAGCTTTCAATTCTGGAGAACGGTCCGATGCGAGTTTTTAGGCTCGCTCATATATTCTCTGTTTCTGGCTGCGACTGTTATAATCTCTCATACATGTAATAATCACCGTAATAGCAATAATATTCAGAAATTAATTAAGCAAGCGCAAAATGCGGAAAATAACAACATTGTATTGAGTGAAATAAATCAAGTTCGCAGTAAAAGAGAAGGGACCGAACATTTAAATGTGACAGAAGATACTACCAGGTAATATAATTAACTTATTCAAACTTTAAACTATTGTTAAATGTATAATTAACGTTGGAAATAAGACCGATTTTTCACATTTATTCGATATATTGATGTTGTTTTAGATTATTATTGAATTTGTCACGCCTATCATCGAATTCGCAGATCTCAATGTATTTATCAAACCAATCATCGTCGCGGTCTATAACTAATGCTACTGTTAGATTACATAACAAATATTCCACAACTTCTTCAATTCCCAATCTACCTTCCACGGTTACCATCTATGTAACGACTTGTCCAACGTATAGTTATAATAGTGGAGATGGTATGAAAAATATCTTGCCAATCACCTTCATCAGCGGCGCAACCCTGGCCATTCTCATCCAAATTTTTGGGCATATAAGCGGAGCCCATTTCAATCCGTCTATCACTATTGCTCACCTGGCTCTCGGCCATTTGACTGTGCTTAGAGCAATAATTTATGGTATCTCTCAAATACTAGGATACTTAGTTGGTCACGTCTTAGCCGCTTTACTTTTCATCGACGGAATAACTCTAATTAATTTCGTAAATTGCCGTGAGATGCTTAAAATTTACGACGTCGAGTTTGGTCAATTTGTTGACACACAGGTGTTAAAGATTTTTTCGGTAGAATCGATATTAAAGGCGTTTGGGATTGAATTTGTATTAACTTTCGTACTTATACTCACCGTATTTACTTGCCTCGATCCCCGAAAAAGTGGCTTAAAGAATAGGGTACAAGACGTAAGATTTCAAAATATAAATCAATGTTTTAATCATTCCATTTACGAAAAATCACTCAAGCATCCGGACCTGAGTTATACAATGGCGGTGAATCATAACATCAATGGGTATGTAAACCATGCAGGTATGGGTGCTCACGGCACAGTCAATGGCTATTTAAACGACCCTTCAACATGCACTGAAATGAAATTACCAAACGGATTCTTAATTTACCCTTTGATGGTAGGATTGTATACCTCGGCGGCTACCTTAATTGGGGTAAAATGTAAAGTTTGTTTACTAATATACTATTGTTTATCAATATGTTTAATTAGTTCGTGTTGTTACGCGTAGTTAATGAGTTTGATAGAACACACTCTACATGGTCTTATTTCAAATATTCCAAAAAGATGGTCAAATTAGGCAAAATTGGCTGTGTGCGACCTATGAAAACGACTGTAACATTTGTTTTACCTAAAATAATGGGGAAAGTATTTTTTTGTATAACAAGCTTTTACATTAACATTCAGAATATCCAGGATCGCACCTAATATCATAATTTGTTATTGTTTTTAAATAACTAAATTATTTTAAGTTTGAATTTAACAATTAGGGCTGGTTCATAAGATTAAGGATTTTTATAAAACATTTTTATTTTTGTGGCTAGCGTAAAGAGTTTGATTATAGGTCCAAGGATTTGAAACTCTATAATATTAGGTTTTTAGATTTTTATTCGTATACCTTTGAAATTTTTCGAACTTCTTCATAATTCCATACACCCAGTTTTTTAATTATGAAATTATTTAATTAATCTAAGGTTATGTGAAATACAGTACGGCCAACTTTAAATCAAAATATTTTTTATAAATTTAATTTTGTTTAGTTTGACGGGACTGGTGCATTAATGAATCCTGCCAAAGCTGTTGCGATATCTATATTAACCGAGCATTGGAAACACCACTGGGTATTTTATTATGATTATAAAAATTTATAACAAAATATTTTATGTCAACAAAATTAAGCCTTACCTGATTTTAATAACGTATTGAATCTAAACAGATGGCGTGTATTTAGAAATCTATAAAATGCTTATTTTTAAATTTCTTACAATTTTTAAATTATAATTTTTACCTTGCAGACTCGTGGCCGTTGTCAAATCTGGGACATTATTAAGATACTCCATTGAGGTAATCCGAGGGCCAAAGAAGGGGATTATAATTAATATAGGGCGAGGTGCATTAGGATATAGAATAAATACTTGTAAATCTTTATATTCATATCAAACATTCAATTATTCAGCCTTTATATTAATTTTTGAACCATTAAATTTCATCGCATCAAAACATAGAATTCTTCTTGACCGGCAATCAGCCAACATAAAGCAAAATCCTTTTTATTCACCACAAAAAACTACTACTAAAAAACTAATTAAAAATAAATAATAATTTCTTTTCTTAGGCTTCTCGTGCGCGTGGCTTCTCGTGCGTGATGGCACGCGCACGACACCTTGATTTTTGCGATCTGTCATATTCATATTGAATGTCGCATTATGGGAAATATTGAACATAGTAATATTCAATCTTTATATTTGCACATAAAGTTTTTACCACCAAAATTAAAGAAAAAATTTTTTTTTGTTCCAGTGTGCTACTCTATATATTTAATTAACCCTAGCTCAATAAGATCATGTAAATAATGTTATTAAAGATATATTGGATTGGTCCCGTTTGTGGAGCACTGATGGGTGCGTTAACGTACGATTACACAGCAACTCACACGGACCCTAAAAAACATTTGGGCCATTTTAAACGATCGTTCCGACAAACTGCCAAATTCAAAAAATTTGTCGATGGAACTAATGGGACAAATGGTGATGCTAATGTCGTTATGAAAGGCGACAGGAACAAATGCGTTATTCCAATTGCATGCATTTCAAACGAAATAATTTGCCACAACAATCTGACGACGAGATGGTTTATATTGGTTTTGATATATTTTGAGATGAATATATCTTTTTTTGTAATAAAGTCGGACTTCATTTAAATTCAATTATTTAATAATTTGAAAAGGATTAGTTTTATTTGAAATGTATTACATAAAGCTCCTTATCTTTTGTTTGTTCAATTACTACAACTGTATATACTCAAAGCTGGTTAATCTTTTGAGAATATATATGTAATAGTGAAATAGAGTTTAAATGTTTTGTCAATTTAGCAACCCTCAAATTGGCTTGAGACATCGTCAAGACAATGATCAAATGGAATTAGCCATAACTCCCAACAATGATTCAAACTTACCCATAATTATGAATCCTGCGGAAACTCCATTTTCAGACTGATAGCCATATATCAATTACAAGGCCAACACAAAACAGCAAAGCTTTTAAATAGTATGTTGTTACCGGAACATTATATCAAAAATCACACTGGCCCAGCAGGGGGCTCGTCATAGCATATAACAAGTTTGGTTTTTAAGAAAAGATCTCCGCGTATAAGATCTGCAGTTCCATCAACCTAACTCCGGCATTGCTTCAAAGTTACCGAGAGCCGGCGTCTTGAAATTTTATCAATCCTCTAGGAACATGCACGAATTTTTATATTTGTTGGTAGTTCAATACTAACCACGTTTAATGCGTCTACTTAAGTGTTACATAGCCTGCAGGCTGCTTTCAGACTTCGTTTAAAATTTATAATTTGAATAGGGGTTATGAACGTCGCCGCATAGCAATTTTAATGCTCCTCACCCAAAAAAATAAAAAATGAAGTCTACACACGCCCTAATATATATAAAACGATGACGAGATTTTGCGATGTGCGCTGTATTTTTTATGTAAAAAATACTCGCTAGGGTATCACATATTTTTGATCCAATATATTGTGGCATTGGCCAAAAGTTAGTCCCGACTATATTTATCATATAAATGCAATACAAATATATCAATTTATTTTCATTATGTATAATAATAAATTTGTAATAAAATTTATTTTGACTATTTAACCAACCTTTTGAATTCCAAAAAAATATAGTGGGATTTATGCTGCTTTGATCTAAACTAAAATTGATGTATGTATGCAATACATATGTAACTATTATTTTATATTCTTTAACTGAAGAAGGTATCCACTTATTACCGAAATATTTTTATTTATTGTTTATATTTAAAATTTTGTAACAATATTTATTAACGTTTTTATGAATTGATAAATTTTAAAAATTTCGATCTCGTTTTATTATAAAATAACGTAGAAAATGTTTGTTTTAAAACTGCAATGTGGCAATTTTAACGCCTTAGGATGTTATTACTGTTTTTAACAGGCTTGAAAAGTGAAAAGGGCCTTAGCCCTATAGGGGATTTTTTATTGAGTTTTCTATACAAAATGTTCGTAAAAAGGACCTTTTTAAAAAGCTTTTTTTTTTATTAGTAAAAAGCTCTTATAGTCTAAAGTGGGGCTATTTTATTATATGGTTTAATGACTTAAAGTTAATTTTTATTTACTTATTTGGAAGCCTTTAAGTATAAATAATTTCAATACATGTGCAAAATTTAGAAAAATATTGTTATATTAAGTATTGAGCGCGACATCCAAATCATATATATACAAAATTTGAAATTCACAGTCCAGTGGAAAAGATAAAAATATCATTTCAAACGAAGGCTAATATTCTTTTTATACTCCCGTGTTAAGTTTTAAAAATGTGAGGCTTTTTGCGAAGCTTAAAACTTTCAAAAAAATTTCCAATTGTATGCTCTGAGTTATTCTTTTTTACTTAAATTTTTAGAATTACTTAGCTAATAATTAAATCCAAACCCTTCAAAAATGCACTTAAAAATTTCAACATTAAATCAATGTAAAATTTTAAAATTTTTAAACAAATTTACAAAATGATTGAGGTCTGAACGCGTCTTTAAAATTAAACTTATATTTTAAAATATAATTTGTCCATCATAGTAAATATATTATCTTTTTAAGTTAGATCCAATTTTGCTAATATTAAATTTATTTTGTATGAGTTTGAAATAGTTTTTTTAACAAATGTTGTATAGTTGGCATTTAAAGTAAATCATAATATAATGAAATATAGGTTAAACGTGCAAATTAAAAAATAGTATTTCCGGTAACGTAATTTAAATTTTTTTGTGGAGGCGTTTGAACTTAAAATATTTTTTATGTAATTTCGACACTAAATTTTATAAAAAAAATTAATATTATTGGAAAAATACATTTGTAGATTTATGACTACACAATCTATGGTATCGTGACATAGGTTATTTTTTCTAATTATTTTAAAAAAAAAAGGTTGTTTTAAGTTTGAATGAGCCCGACTCTTTATGAATTAATATCTCGGTGGCTGTCTATAGTATTCAAATGGTTGTTGTTGTTGTTGCATAGCGGCGTTTTCCATTTGGATCGGAATTTGACGGAAATTGTGAGGTTGACTAGCAGGTGAAGTTCCTGGATTGTAATAATCCACCGTGTCAGGATACAGCTGGGAGGGTGGAGGACCTCCGCCGGCTACCGGTGAAGGAATGAATACGCCACCGGCCGGTACGGGTCGGCCCATATTTGGTGGGGGTGTCGGGTAATATCTGTTATGATTTATTTAAGCACATTAATAAATTGAGATATAATATAGAGTAAAATTCTAAATAACACATGTTTAAATTAGGAAAATCAGAAAAATATTTTTTTCACATCCATTTAATTATTTTGTTACCTTTGCAAATCCATGTTTGCTTTAAATATTATTAGACAAGCCTCTAATTTTTAATTTTTAGTTAGTATTCAATTTTTAGAAAAAAAATAATAATTTTCTGAATTTTTTTGGATAGATTAAACGCATTATGACAAAAAGTCGCCAATCTTCATAATTAACATTTGAAATGTGTTTTTAAAAATAAATTTTAAGAAATTGTCAGAGAAAAATATTATTAACATTTTAAAAATATAGGAAATTGTAAAACTTAAAAAAAATAATTATTAACGGGCCTTATACATGGGTGTCTTACATTCAAAACGTCTGTCATGCAAAATGCGCGTTAGAGGAAAAAAATAAAAGAATTACAAACTTTTGTAAGTGTTCAGCTATAAACACAATACAAGTTAATTTATTTGTAAAAAAAAATTTTTTTTCTTACGATTAGCATTATGTGTATTAGTTAAACTATTATTTATCATTATAATTTAATATTTTAAAACGAAAAACCAGCGCTGGGACGTTAATTTTCAATAAAATAACCATGAATCATGTCATTTTAACTATTTTTTTATTGCGTAAAAATAGATAATATGCCATGAATCGCAATCATACCTGGATGGGCTTCCAGGTTGGTCACCACGGACCGGGTTAATGTTTCGGTTGTAATCGCGCCATGCTTTTTCCTGTTTCTTGGTCTGCCTGAATTTTTGGTATTCTCGGAGGAGTAAAAGGAGACTTAGTATGTACATTAGGGCCGCTATAAACCCAAAGGTCTATTTAAATAAAAAACAAATAGTTAAAATTATTTAAAGCTAGAATTAACTCGTTTAAGTATTATTTGGACTATGCATTAGCTCAGTTTTTTGGACTCAAATGGACAAACTTGAACTTGTTTTTTACGACTTGGATTAGTTTTTTTGCGTCGATCAATAAACCTTATATAAATTTTAATTGATATTACTTACTAAAACACACAGTATTACACCTTGTTGAAGAATAAATTTTATTTAAAAACAAAATAGCCAACATTGAGATTAATATTTGTTAGCATCAAAGGTCAAATCAAGACTGAAGGATACTTTTTGAGTTATAATTAACCGAACATAAGTATCACCTTGAAACTCGGTTTATAGGTTTAATCAGTTAAAACCGAATATTTTTTTTTGTAATTATTATCATAATTCGAACGTGGGTACCATGACATGACATTGAAAATGTATAAATATAATGTTTATTTTGACAAGTAATTAAGCACACGTATGTGAGATTTATTTACGAAAAACATAATGTTTAAAAGAAAGAATAATAAACCTTGAAATTAATTAGTTATTTAAAATTAAATTGATAAGCCACCACTTCATAGCTGGCCATACTCGCAAACAATATTTTATTTACATTTAATCTTTTAAGTATGGTCGTTTTGCAGTTTTATCATTTTTAATATTAGAATGTGAATCTGTTTTTCTAATTTGGGCTATCAAAAATATTTTCTTAACCGGTTATCAGTGGCAGGTCTGAAAAAAGGAGCCAATTAAATAAAAATTTTTAGGGGCTTTTTTTTTAAAAAAACTTGAGGAACAGGGCTTTTTTAAGAAGCCCTTTTTTTTAATAAAAAGAGGTTTATAATTTGAATGACTTTTTGTGGTTATTCAAGCTTTAAAATAAAGAAAAAGCTAGAAAAGATTTTTTTTCAGGGCTTTTTTGTATAAAGTAAAAATTCTTATTAGCTTTTTTCCCTTTTTTGGCTCAAGAAAGAACCAATTTTTCCCTTCCACACTTTTTTCAGCATTGCTTAGTCAGTTTACTTAAATATTTAAGGACCCACTTTTGCTTATTTAACAAAATTGATTCATATTTGAGGTGGATCCATTTGTTGATCGGTTTGATCAAATGATATTTTTTAAACCACTCGATTATAGTTTCGTTACCCTCAAAATATCGTCTTCATTATCTCGATTATAACCAGCTAAAATAAACCCCAATTTTTGGCCAAACTCAAACTTTTTTTTTTCAAAAATTTTATGACAAAATAAAAAATCATCTATAGAAAGACAAAAAATTAAGCAGAAAATCTTAATTTTTTAATTATTTTTAAGATTTAAGCTAAAATTCTTTATTTTTTCTAAATTTTGATAATTAAAAATTGAGTTCCACCCAAAAATTGGCTTTTTCCCAGCTTAAAATTATATATAACAAGGTGCCATTGAAATTTTTATTTAAAATCTGTTAAATAGGTAACTGTTTTTTTTAACTTGGGTGAAAAATTACAACTATGTAAATGCCTTAGTAATGTCATTACAAATTAAAATTATACCGATCCAACAATATGTCCGGCCGAACAAACTCGTAAAGCAAGGAATATTGAGCTGATTAGGAGCAAAATTATTGCCACCAAATGATACAGAATGTCCTATTAAATAAACATTGTTTATTTTTTATTTATTTCTTCTATAAACAAAATGCCCGTTTTTTGACTAAGCTCAAATTTTTGTTTTTCAAAAATTTTATGATTTAAAATCAATTATATAAGATAAATATTATAAGCAAAATATCTTGTATCCTATAATAATTTAAAAAGCCATATCTCTTAATTTCGAAAAATGAAAAAATGAGTTATCGAAAATTGGCTTTTCCCAGCCATAAAGGCAACATTGTAAATTCAGTACAGCGCGCGCGCGTTCAGACTTTTTTTAACTTATAATTTAAGAAATTTTGCGAATTTAAAATATATTTTTCTCTTCGGCATAAAGCAAATAAAAAAACGTCGGCAATCTTTGTTATTAGTATATATTTCCCTTCTATGAATTAATTTTGAAAATAAATATAAAATAAAGATATCAATTTCTTAAAATTATTAAAATTTCACAGGTAAAATGTTTGAGAGTTATGAGCTTACTACGGAGATCAAATCTGCCATCTTAGTGATTTTGAAATCCGTTCACCGTTTTCAAATCAAACTTAGTTAGTCAGCTACAAACATTGAAAGTTTAAAGATGGCAAAGAAACGAAAAAGATTCAAAAACAAAAAGTAGTTGAAATTTGTTTTTTGCATATTTACAACAGCCAAACTGTCAAACTGTATACCTTTTTTTAAAAATCGATATTGTGTCGTGCCGAGTTTACGTTTGGACGCAAAATATTTTGCATTATCTTAATGCTTATGTAGAAGCGTATGCTAAAAGATTTAAGTTCTCATTATTTGATTAAAATTACAAGGAATATTTTATAAAAAAAAAGGTTCTACATTTTTTTAGAGTATCCTCAATCTGTCAATTTGGTCAAAAAGGCATTTTTCGCTATGGAGGGTGTAAGAGAGCCAAGGCCGAGAAATTAAGAAAAACGAAATGTATGCATGAGATAGGACCATCCTGAGGATATATTCCTTTATGGTAGGTTGTGCCAAATTTGTTAACCTGTGATTATCGAATGAATGAAGATCACTCGCTCTTATTTATGATATAAAAAAGGATACGTTTGACAATTGCTTTTAAAATAAGGCAATAATAAAGTTTTTTTAAAAAACATTTTAAAATTTTGGTATTTTTAATAATTTTGAAATCTTGTTTTTTCCAAGACTTTTAAAAACTTTTATTTGAGAAAGAATATTTTACCTAAAATAAAGATTTGCAAAATTTTTTTAGTTTTTTTAACAAAAATTTTAATTCTTTGGCAATAAATGAACTTTAAACCAGCTAGTCACAATAATAACGATACATTTAATTATTTAGCATTATGGTGATTTTGTATTTTATAATTAGTCAAAAATAATAATTCAATTTTATTTATAAAGGTATCAACTATGTTAATCATATCGATAGATTAAAACTAATTTTACCTTGGCATATAATTTCTTGAGTGAAAATATTAATTAAATTTTTTATTAAAAAAAAATTGAATTGATTTAATTATATATATCGTAGATTTGCTTGTTAGTCCCTAATTTGAAAAAAGTAGAATCAAAGTTAGAATGTGTCTATACAGACATTATATTAATTTAACTTTTTTTAAATATATTTTAAGCTTTTAACGGCGTTTAATTGGATTAAGTTTTATCTATTTAATAACTCAGACAACCCTAATAATTTATATTCTTCTATTTCCCATACAAATAAGCTGACTAAATTGTTTTTAAATAGGTATTTTTTATATATCATTTAAATTATATATATATATATTTTCCGTTTTCAAGTCATAAAGGCAGACGTTATAAAAAAAAGTATATCATTAGACAGATTGTTTTCTCTAAGAAGAACTGCAAAATTATTGGCTATATTACCCCTAATCGTTTACTTATATATCAAACATTACCAGGATGTAGCAATCGAAGCATTTGAATCGCCACTGACATAGGCAGCAGTAGATCAAGAAAAATAGAAGATTAAACCATATGAGGCACATCGTGACCGTGCTAAAAAATGTGTAAGCCCGGAGCCCTGAAAAACACCACAAGGCTAATTCGACTGATACAAACGCAATGATGAGAGGAATCTGTATTTTAAAATATATTCATGTCTCAATCATAAAATTAGATAGCAGGAGCCTTGTAACAATCCTAGATATATTATAAAATAGAATTAATTTTTGGCCGGCCCAAAATTAAAAAAGTTTTTTAATATACCTTTTTATTGGGTGACAGTAATAAAATTGTATCATGATCTAACAAGGCCACGAGTTAGACTCGGAAAACCCTTTTTGTCCATTTCTAATGATATAAATTTTTGATTACTTATTATAAATAATTATTATTTTTTGTGCGAGCAAGAAAATAAAAACAAGTAATTAGATTCTCTTGATCAGAGAAGGGGTTATCTATAATGGGGTGTGAAAAAAAATTTAAATAAAAAACTATATTTTTTATCTGCTTATAAAGATTATTTATTGCTTAAAACTTTTTTGGGATAGAAAAAGAGCCAATAGTTTACCATATTAACAAGCAGCTAATGATTATAAATTTACCAATTGAAGTAGTCGGAGAATTCCTGTCGGTCGAGTGAAAACGCTATTATCGCTTCTAAAAAGCGGTCCGCCCGTTTTATCAAAACAAAGTGGAATACATCCACAGCACTTCATGCTGTATCCCGATTCCTTTTCCGTCTCCGTGAATACTCTCTCGCCTGCCCTGCCTGGCGGGGGACCTGTAACGTTGTCCTTGTATGAATATTGATAATTACTACGTTCCATTCCGAATATTGCGTACTAGCAATTATAACTTGTAGGTTGTTTAGTGATGTAAAGTTCGAATGGGAAGAATATGGATAGTGAATTGGGTAGTCAGTTATATATTAGTTATTATATTTAAAATGCAGCTCCGAGTTGTGCCTTGAGTTAAGAATTTGGACAGCTAATCATTTAAAATACAGGACAAAGTGTCCATAAATGTCGCCTAAAAAAAGATAAAGAAACACAAAACATTAAAAATATTGGTTGAAAATATAACGGTAAACACGATAGAATGAATAAATTAAAATAAAATAATATGATTTATTAAGGTGTGTTCATCGATCAGGTAATAAATGATGGTATATAAAAGTTTAAAGATCCGTTTTTTGTATTTGAAATTATTACAAAATTATTCATAGTCCTTTACAATAATTACAATAATAGTAGGAATATTGGCATATTAGAAGAAAAAACATTTAGTTTTTCGTATGCGATTTTGATTAAATGCTCAATTTAGCCTCGGTATAATCGTCATTGAGAAGTTAAAGAGTAAGGCAAATTTAAGGTGTTTCGAAAGGATTGTTAATGCCTTCTTTCTAAAGGAGACCGGTCCAGAATATATTAACGTCCCTCAATTAGCCATTGCCAGGCGCCTAGACCCTAGTTTTATGTTAGTTTATGAACCCTTAGACCATATTCACAAAGTTACCTTCCCCTACCGCTTTGATTGTAGAATAATTAAGAGATACCTATTTTTTTACATATGTAATATTTTCTCAAAATAGTTATACAATAATAAGAATTTTAAGAGATAAATATAAAAGCAATTATCATGCGTAAAAATTATTTAAACAACTTTCTTTCGATGTTAAAATAAATTACATTTTAACTCAAAATCTTTTAAAAAAATTAAAAAAAAAATTTTAATTTGATCGCAGAGATTACTGAATAAATTAAGAAAACGCAAAATATAGTTCAAACATGTTTAAACAAACATCTTATTAACTCGGTGTTTTTCATGTTCATTCACGACATATTTTTTATATAATTATATAAACATAAAAATAATTAAAACACGAAAAAAAAAGGAAAACTGGCTTATGTGATTAGAAATAGGGTAAAGCTAATTACGTATTCCGCACCCATGCACTTCGGCGAGATCAATTAAGTTTTTTTTATATCTAATTTTTAACTAAACAGGTAAAAAATGAGTTCTTTATGATATGGATAAACTAGCATAATAATATATAATTATCTTTATTATTGTCTCTTACACCTGAGGAGTAATTATAGATATTTTCAAAATTTTTATAGTCCTAAAAAACCACACAAAACTGAGCTTTCTTTTGGCATTAGTATGAAAGAAATATTAATAATAAAGCAATAAAAATTCTATAATTAATGTTTGGCACCAGTAATAATTCAAAAAAAACCAACTTTTAAAATTGCCGTATTATTGTTAAAATATTCTTTGAGATACCTTTTTCAATGGGATATTACATTTCAAAGAGGTTTTCAAAAAATTCAAGGGATTTCACAAAATTCCTGTAGTATTATGCTGGTAAGCAGGTAGATTAGCCCACAAAAGCGCATCTAAATTAATTTCTCAATGTATGTTTTGCGCTAATTTTTAAAAATCATAAGCAAAGCTGGGAAAACAATGAGCCTAAAAACTTTGGCTCATTTTTCCCCTAAAACATAAAAGAAAAAAGGGCCAAAAAAAACTCAAAAAAAGCCCTTACTAAGGAAAAGGCCAAAAAAAATTCCACAAAATGGCTCTTTAAAAGAGCCCCAAACTGCCCATTGTTTGTTTTCTTTATACTAATTGAAAAATTTGGATAAAAGAATGATGGGTTATTTTTTCTTAAAGCTCCTAGGATTTTTTTAAAAAATGGGCCTTTTTTATACATGCCCCTTTTCTTTAAGCAAGAAAAGGGGCTTTTCTTTTTGCCCACGAGTTCAAGGGCATTTGGCAAAAAAAAATTCAAAATTTATAAAAAAAATCCATTTCTTTTTTTCCCAGCCCTGCTCATATGTCTTTGTTCAACGTATTTCGCTTGGTTCTTAGATGCAAAGAATTAGGCTAATAACCGATATATACTAGCTGTCTAGGGCTGGCCCGTGAGTAACGGCCCTAATTAAATAGTTGCCTAACATCTTAAAATAACTTTACAAGCTTAGTGGCAAACGTTCCTCTTTTACACAAGGTTTTGGCTCGATTCCGTGTTTAGGCGGCTAATTTCTTCGTAGTTCACAACTATTTGACGCTGCTAAGGACTGCTTTGGCATTAGTCCCTAAACGATATAGCAAAAGTGAGAGCCTAGGCAAAAAAAACCGAGATCGCTAGCTTGCTAGCAAACCTTTAACCCGTCGGCAATATTAATTGCTTTGCTCTTGTTAAAAATTTCCAAGCCCAGACGTCCATTTGTGGGGAAAAAAGCACAGGGCTCAAATTAAATTGTTTTTCTATATTAAAGCTAATATTTAGAAACTTTATAATTATATATAATTTCCTGGCGCCCTTTAACATTGTTTAAATTTGCTCTTTCAAACGGGCTGTTATAACTCGATAATGTAATTAGCCAAATTGCCCAATTTAAGCCTACATCAAATTTATTAAATAGTTTTTAAAATAATTTACCTGGATTAATTGAATGTATGAATGAAGATGGGATATTTAGGTCCAAATGGCCATTATTATTATCATCATATGTTATAACTGTTTGTCTGAATATAATAAAAGAATTGTAATTCAATAACTGCGATTGAATGATGATAATTAAATATTATATATAATTAAATTAACTTTCGAGATCTTTACATCTTTAAAGGTGTCAAGTTTAAACTTATATAAACTCGCAAAAAAAGTTGTATTAACTAGTGTTTATATTGGCAACCAAAGCTTATATTAATATATCCAAATAAGTAAAGATCCATTGGGCCAATTGGGAAGAATAATAATAACAATACTGAAAACAATTTATTATTTATTAGTATTATAGGATGTGCGGATAATAAGTCATTTAGATAATAAAAACCTCTTTCACCTGTTGATATATGCGCTACCTGTGTGAGGAGTAAGTTCTTATCTCTTGGAACTGTATTCCCATTTTTCACGTATTTAAAAGGTATTGTTTGTAGTAAGATAAGAACGACAAAAAAATAGAGGAGATTTACCAAAAACCTAGGTGTATATAAGTAGTATATGACAAAGGTAGGTATAAGGTTTGTATTTTTTTTTCGGTCTTATGTTCCTTTAATTCAAACATTGTCCCCTACGTCTGAAAAAAAACGCGATAAAACAATCGTATTGTGTCGCATATATGGCCCAAAACTACACTAATACAAACATTTTCTTATCTCATTACCATTTATAAAATATAATTTCTTGTAACTAAATATCCATGAATTGTGTTTTTATATTCATGTTACAATCTTGTCTAAATATTATGTATTTTCTATTATCTATCTAGCATCTTCATCAGTAAAGTTACATAAGTACAATCGTAAATCAGTGCGAGGGTTGGAGACGGTCCTTTTTATAATACATGAACAAAGAAACCTTATAGGGATCTTAGTTTGTCTGCTTTATAACACTAAGCTCAAATCTAGATAGCCCAATAAGACTAAACCTATTTTTACATTTTTTATTTGGACTAGATAGTTGTTCATTCAACGCACATGATTCATGATTAAATGAGAATTGTAATTAACGTCTCAACGCCTTGTAACAAAAAAGTAATGGTGTCGGAAGAGATAACTCCAAGCAAGTGCGAAAACTATTTGATTGGTCAATCTATCCAAAACTAGCTAGGTTGGCGTGAATCACAAACTTAACCCTTGACTTCTTCTAGCCTTGAATTAAAATTATAGTTTCCTAAGCTAAAACTTCACCCTATGATAACCTCAACATAACTCTAGGCTAACCTTACTCTATCGGAACTAAACCTGAACCAAATTAAGTTATAATTCGAACTTAGACCTAATCTGATATTTTCAATATAAGGCCTTTCGCGTCCCAACTTAAACCTTTGATCTGTAAGAATTGGGTTTATTTTATATTAATTAAGATAGCTATGGTAAATTACATTTTTGTTTGAAAATTTAAAATTGGCCTGAGAGAAATGATTTTTGAGATAAAACTTGAATTTTTAATAAAACTTCAACTATCATTGTTTTGGCCGCTTATCAACAGACCGCTTTGGGGCGACTATATGCATTCCGCTCTAAAATTTATAAGACCGTGATTGTAACTATACAAGGCCGATTCTTAATAAAGATCCTAAAAAAGCTTTAAATTGCAATTACAAAGTGATAGGTTGAAACACATTAAAGTTACGGCAATAACATAAAACATTTAAAAAATAACTCTAAATATTGTTGTAGTGTGTTAAATACAAACAAAATGCAAATATAATTTCCGAAAAAGTTTATATTGGAAATGTTAAAAAATTTCGATTTTAAAATAATTAAATGTGTGACAAAATATAAGATTGAAAAATATTTTGTTAACCTGTTTTCAAAACGACATTATAACTAATAACTTTTCGCGTGCACATTTCAAAAAAACTTTTTTTGTAATCAAAAAACCTATCTCTCACCTATGGTATATATTGGCAAAAGATTTTGCGACACAAACAAACTTGTTATAATGAATTTCAAACAAAAACGATTGTGCATTTTTGGAAGATGGAGGGCTTACTAGCCTTTTTTTTTGAAAAAAGAAAAACTAATTTCTTAGAGAGAAACAAAAATTGATTATTTTTAATAATCATAAACCATCGACCGATTTTTTTTTTGGAAGATAAAATGACATGAGAAAAAAAAAATAAAGTATTTCAAGGTCTGTTTTGTTACCTCTTTAAGGTACGTCGCTCGAAAATATATAAAAGTTTTATTTGTGTTTTGTCATACCTTTGTCAATCTTAGACCTCTATACACACAAAATATATGTGATGAGCGAGTTTTAATTTTCCAATCTGGCAATTGAGATATTTTGGAATCATCGATTTGTTTGAAATTGGGAATTTAGAGAACTAATTATAAAAAAATTGTGGTAGGAAAGGGTTTGCAGGTTAATTAATCTTTGAGATACTTTAATTAACTTGCCTCTTTTCAAATAATTTTTTTTAAAGTGGTTAAAAGTTTAAATTACATTTAACGCAACTCGCCTTGGCGTAACGTTTAAAGAAAAATTGATTGCTTTTCGAAAGGTCCCTCATCCATGTACTAGGTGGACCCAGCGTGCTGTCAGTGTAAAATATATACGACATTTGTGTACTTTAAAGATGTTAGACACGATCTATGCCCAAATAGAAAAAGCAAATTTAATCATTTTTAAAATGGGTTAGATTTTGATTATTGCTAATGCGACCGATACGGCGTACTTTTCAGCCATCAACGGTCCAGTTTAAGCGCTATTATAGAACACATATTTTTATCTTAACAATTTGGTTATGAACGTCGCCGCATAGCAATTTCAATGCTCCTCACCCAAAAAAAAAAAAAGCTATCATCTAGAATTTTCCGCTAATCAAAAACAAAAATATTATCCGATTGAAGGCAATTAACACTCAAAACTATTAAAGATAGGTATTATTTGTAACAAAATTATTACATAATTTGCTTTTGATTGAAAAATTACACAATTATTCATTTATATTGCATTTTAACGAAGTAGTAAAAACTTACTTAAATGTGTGCCTATACTATGTATGAACAGATGAATAACACTGGTCAACAAATATCATTATTGTATTTATAAAAACATAGATTGCTTTTCCATGATAGCCTTATCTCATATATATTTCGTTTTTCTTATTTCTGCCTTCGGCTCCTTGAATTCGTTTATCGAAAAATGGCTTTTTTAACCTTAATATACCTACCCTAAAATGAAAAAGTTTGGAATTTTTATTTATTTATAAATTCTTTGTATCTTATAATTATTATCACAATTAATGAAAAATAAATTTAATTAATAAATCAAGCTCTTATATCAGCATTAGATAATACAAAATATTTCGCGTTCAAACTTAAGGTACGGTATAATACGGTATTTATAAAAATTTTATTTGAAATTTGAATTTAACAATTTAGTAGTTATCAATGTGCAAAATAAATTTCGATATATTTTTATTTTTAAATTGTTTCTGTTTTTTTTTACTTTTTTAATATGTTTATAGCTGACTAACTTTAATTTGAAAAAACAGGAAACGGATTTGAAAATCCTCTGGCAGGTTTAAACTCTTTAGTTAACTCTTAACCCTCAAAAATTTGTTCGACCTGTGTTTGATATATTGGGTATTGCACAAATTTTACTTTTGTTTTATAATTCAGTATTTTACCGATTATAGCTTATCCACGGACCTTTTAAAAACCAAAAATATAGAGATCTATAGCTTTTAAACTTTGCTATGTGATTTAATGATATACCAAAAATGAAAAAATCAATTGTTTAAAATTTCTCTTAAATCATAAATGATTAAAAGACATAATATCATTAACATTTCCGTGACCCATGTGTGTTGGCTCTCACACTCAAGGCCGTACCAGGTTTTTCAAGCGCCCCTAGGCAAAAAAATAAGGCGCCCTTTATTTAATATATAGAAAGAACAAAAGTTAACAATAAAAATAATTTTTTTTAATATTATTTTATTGAAAATGATGCATGGTAAAAATCTTATATAATTAGAATATATATGTTAAAATAGAACAATGCATAATAGTAAAATCAAAATAAAAATAATGTAGCGCCCTCAGCAAATGTCTGACCCATGAGATAGGCTAGTAAGGCCCTGCTCACACTGTTTTTTAATTTTTACAAATTAATAGGTTCTTTTTTGTGTGAAGTTCAAAATAAAATTTTACATTTTGTATTTTTTATTTTAAAATATTACTTAAAAATCTTGGTGTCAGCTCAAAATTTCAGTGCATGTAATTAAGATTAATAGGTGTAAGATAACTTAAAATGTAAAAACACATTTTATATTTTGCAGAAAAAAGAACCTGACACCTTCTTGAAAATTATTCAAATGAAAATTAATATTTGCGTTTGAATTGAGAAATTCAGTACGACCTTTTTTATACAATTTTAGTGGTTGGAAACTGAAGGTTAATATAATATCAATCTCTTAAATATCACCCTTGGCTAGGGCATGACAAAACTCTAGAATTGAATAAATTACTACTACGATTTTTTTTTTTGAAATTTGCTAGTTACCTTTTGCTCATTGAAAAGAATGGAATTGTGTATTTTTGTAGTCCAAACTAATTTTGTATGAAAATGAATATAAATAAGGTAGCCTGTGTAAAGAAACCTATATAAAAAATTTCTAGTCTTGTGTGCCTTTTGTACAAAGTATATTAATAAAAACGAGATATTATATAGTTGAGATCCAAATATTATATCAAAAACATTTGGTTTAAATCATAATGCTAACCTAGTGAAAGTAAAAGTTTGGATAGATTGTTGAATTAGGGCACGTGCAAAGTGAGATTTTATTTTTATGAAAATTTAAATTTTGAGAAATTTTATTTTGAATAAAACGCAAATTTTTTAAAAGTTGCCAAAATTAGTGCATGCACATAAAATGCTTTTTCTGGAATAAAAAATTTTTTGAAAAAATTTAAAAAAATAAATTTTTAAAAATTTCAGAATGGGTGGGTCTGAAAAGCAAAATTTCAAAAAGCAAAATCCCAAAAAGCAAAATCTAAGCAAAATCCTTAAGTAATAAATCATTTTTTGGCGGGAATTGCTTTTTGGGATTTTGCTTTTTAGGATTTTGCTTTTCAGACAAAATTTTTTTTTTGTTTTCTGGCATGTGTCGGTGTTTTAAGGATTTCTTTGATGTTTTATTTTGGGATTTTGCTTTTTGGGATTTTGCTTTTCAGACAAAAGTTTTTTTTTTGTTTTTTTGGCATTTGTCGGTGTTTTATGGATTTCTTTGATGTTTTAAGTAATTTTAAGTAATTTTTTGAGGATTTTGCTTTTTGGGATTTTGCTTTTCAGACAAAAATTTTTTTTTGGCGTTTTTTTGGCATTTGTCGACGTTTTAAGGATTTCTTTAATGTTTTAAGTAATTTTAATTAATTTCTTGGGGATTTGCTTTTCAGACAAAATTTTTTTTTTGTTTTCTGGCATTTGTCGGTGTTTTATGGATTTTTTTGATGTTTTTAGTAATTTTTGGGGGATTTTGCTTTTCAGACAAAATTTTTTTTTTGGTTTTCGGCATTTGTCGGTGTTTTGTGTATTTCTTTGATGTTTTAAGTAATTTTAAGTAATTTTTTGGGAATTTTGCTTTTTGGTATTTTGCTTTTCAGACAAAAAAATTTTTTTTTGTTTTTTTGGCATTTGTCGACGTTTTAAGGATCTTTGATGTTTTAAGTAATTTTAAGTAATTTTTGGGGGATTTTGCTTTTCAGACAAATTTTTTTTCGTTTTTTTGGCATTTGTCGTTGTTTTATGAATTTCTTTGATGTTTTAAGTAATTTTAAGTAATTTTTTGGGGATTTTTTGGGATTTTGCTTTTCAGACAAAAAATTTTTTTTATTTTTTTGGCGTTTTTTTTGGCATTTGTCGACGTTTTAAGGATTTCTTTGATGTTTTAAGTAATTTTAATTAATTTTTTGGGGATTTTGCTTTTCAGACAAAATTTTTTTTTTGTTTTCTGGCAATTGTCGGTGTTTTATGGATTTCTTTGATGTTTTAAGTAATTTTTTGGGGATTTTGCTTTTCAGACAAAATTTTTTTTTTGGTTTTTGGCATTTGTCGGTGTTTTATGTATTTCTTTGATGTTTTAAGTAATTTTAAGTAATTTTTTGGGGATTTTGCTTTTCAGACAAAAAAATTTTTTTTTTATTTTTTTGGCATTTGTCGATTTTAAGTAATTTTAAGTAATTTTTTGGGAATTTTGCTTTTCAGACAATTTTTTTTTCGTTTTTTGGCATTTTTCGGTGTTTTATGGATTTCTTTGATGTTCTAAGTAATTTAAGTAATTTTTGGGTGATTTTGCTTTTTAGACAAAATTTTTTTTTCGCTTTTTGGCATTTATCGGTGTTTTATGGATTTCTTTGATGTTTTAAGTAATTTTTGGGGGATATTGCTTTTCAGACAAAATTTATTTTTGGTTTTTGGCATTTGTCGGTGTTGTATATATTTCTTTGATGTTTTAAGTAATTTTAAGTAATTTTTTGGGGATTTTGCTTTTTGGTTGCTTTTCAGACAAAAAAATTTTTTTTTGTTTTTTTGGTTTTGCATTAGTCGACGTTTTAAGGATTTCTTTGATGTTTTAAGTAATGTTAATTTTTTGGGAATTTTGCTTTTCAGACAAAATTTTTTTATTTGTTTTCCGGCAATTGTAGGTGTTTTATGGATTCCTTTGATGTTTTAAGTAATTTTTTGGGGATTTTGCTTATCAGACAAAATTTTTTTTTCGTTTTTTGGCATTTGTCGGTGTTTTATGGATTTCTTTGATGTTTGAAGTAATTTTAAGTAATTTTTGGGGGATTTTGCTTTTCAGACATAACATTTTTTTTTGTTTTTTAGCATTTGTCGGTGTTTTATGTTCTTTGATGTTTTAAGTAATTATAAGTAATTTTTTTGGGATTTTGTTTTTCAGACATAACATTTTTTTTTGTTTTTTGGCATTTGTCGGTGTTTTATGTATTTATTTGATGATTGAAGTAATTATAAGTAATTTTTGGGGGATTTTGCTTTTCAGACAAATTTTTTTTTCGTTTTTTGGCATTTGTCTATACGGTAAAGCAATTAAGGAATTAGCTTTTTAATGAAGAAAAAACTTTATGGGGATACTTTGTTTTTTGGATAAAAATTTTCTCTTGTTAATACATTCCCCCCTCTGTTCTCATAACATAACGTTTATAAATGATAATATTTATTATTAAATATAATCTTAAATATGCGATTTACAAAGAACTTATTGCATATTTAATTGTCATATGCATAACAAAAAAAATGAAAATGCTTGTAGCATATTTGCAATTAATATATTTGTATAAATTTAAATATTTGTATTACATAGCATATAATTTAAAAACTTTTTCGATATATATGATACTTTTTTAAATGACAATAATTTATTTATAGATAAAAGAAAAACTAAACCTAATTGACCCCCAAACAAACTTTTGAAAAACAGTTGAATAGGGGATTGTAGCCTAGGGAAAACAAATATACAATATAAACACATGTATTAAAAAAAAGATCTCACAAACTGCAGTTCAAATAACCATGCTGATAATATTTTGCACACTATTAACTTATTAACTGAGCACCCCTTCATTCACACCGTATGTCACGTAAAAAACACACCGAATAATATAATACTTTTTAAAGATATGCTTTTGTTTAATAAAAAATTTTGTTCCCAAGGTTCAGCTTTTTTACATGTTGACAAGTTGCAATATAGGCAAATATTTGTGACAGCAATTGTTATTAAGAATTTAGCAGTTAAACAAAAAAGACAAACGATCATCCAGTTTTTTAAAGCCTATTTTGCATGGTCAAAGTGATTTTTCAAACTTTTATATTTTTTTTAAACCTTAAATGCGAGTTAGAAAATATTAAAGCAAACACATCCAAATTAATATTTGTAGACCAAGAGAAAGCTCAAAGGCTTTAAAAAATGTTTTTTTTTATTTTAAATTTTTACTGTGCACGCGCTAAAAAAAAATATTCTGGATTATTTGACCACAAAACAAGGTGTTTGTCTAAAAGTCAGACAAATAATTATCGACAAAATATTTGATAAAAATGTAGGACTTGTATTGGCGCAAAGCAATAAGATATTTCTGCAACGAAGTAATGATTTAATAAAATATTGTTCTGAGCCTAAAACTAATTACCCATTATTTAATTCATATTTTAAATAGGATGTGGAGGATGTTTTGTTTAAGTATGTATTTGAACCTTTGATCAATAAAATATGCAGTTTTTTAATAACAAATTATATTAGTGATCCATTAATCATGTATTTAAATGGATAATTGATTGGAATCCCCAATCTTTATGCCATTAATAAATAAATTATATGAAAATGCACAATATCATTTATGAAATTTAGAAAGGGCATTTTTAAGGGGATTATTATTTAATAGATAAGAACGAAGAAACACATCAATGTAAAAGCCTCTCAAAGCGGCAAAAACAATTACAAAAAAAAGCAAAAATATTTTATAGAAATTAGTGGGCTTATTAATATCATTTTTTGAGATATGTCCTTTTTTCATATTGAATTAATTATTAAGTGTTCGTGACAATCATTTCAAACTACAATTACGAATTTAATCAATTTCTATAATTTGTTAAAAAACATTGCTTTTGTGAACTAATATTGTTGGTTATACATTAAAAGGAAATTTCAGTAAATTAATTTCTTGTAACAAAATTTACCGTTGGGCGCTAGCACTATTCATTGGTCCTACCAATACAGAAATTTAACACTAAGTTCCTTAGATAAAAATTATGTTACAACAAATTAATTTAATAAAATTTTCTTTTGATATTAACCAACAAAATTAGTTCGGTTTTTTAACTAATGATGTCAAATTCAAATTCGTTATTGTAATTTAAAACGGTTGTCAATATACAGTCATGCAACACTTAATAATTAATTTAATATGAAAAAAGGATATACCCCAAAAAATGTATTAACCACTAATTTCTATAAAATAATTTATTTTTTTTTGTAATTGTTTTTGCCGCTTTGGGGCTTTTACATTGATGTGGCTTTTTAGAGCCTTTTGGTTTTGGCGTTTTAAAGGCTTTATTACTTGATTGAATATAATTAATTGACTGAGACGCATTATCTTTTTTTATTGAATCAAACCAAATTTTTGATGTTTCTTTATTTTTATCTATTAAATAATACTCTCAGCACAATTTCCGTCTCCACATATTTCAAGAGGGACGAAGGCAGTCAAAGCTTTTGGACTTTTAAGAATTTGAACCGTAACATTATCAATTTGACCTTTTTCGCACAATTTGAAAGGAGGTAATGTAATTTTTTCTTTAATTTTCATTGCTTTTGGAATTGGCATATAGGGAATTCTATTAAGTTAAAGAGAAAAACAAAAAAAAATATTACTTTTTTTATAAAATTAATAGTCATTAAATGGAGGACAAACCCCGTTTCTCGGCCCACAATAATTTATATTTCGCAGCCCTAATTTCTGTTCTCTTCAAATGGTTTAAAAAACTGAATTAATTAAGATTATTTAGTGTTTTCAGTTCTATATCTGACAACTAAAGCAAAACTTCGGATCATTAAAAAAAATCTTTACTTTACAAACGTTTGAAAAATGTTTGCATGGCTCCATAACGGACCGGGCTTAAATTAATAATTTTAACAAGGCATTATTTTATGTAAAATTATCAATAAAATACAGGGTGTAGGTGTTAGAAATCAAATTTGGGACCTAATAGCCCGCACGAAAAGCGGGCTGGGCCGGGCCGAAATTTAAAACGGTCGCATTTTCAATTTTGACTTATGAAAATAGCCGAAGGCGAAAAAAACATTGGAAAAAGGAAATTATATAATAATACAAATTTGGGCCGGGCTTAAAATTAAATACACATTCCGGACCGGGCTGACTAAATTTTAAAAAATGTTCTAGGGGTGTTGAAATATTACCGCCCGGTTTGTACTATAAAGTAATGCCCGACAATAAATTTATTTTAAGTTCTTGATAATAAGAGTTAAAAATAAGGGAACATGAGATTTGCTACCCCGCGAGTAATTCTTTTTTATTTAGGCCCGACCCTTTTTTAGCTTAAACCACGGCCTATTTTTCGGACGGGCCATTAGGAAACTTGGATAAATGTTTGGGCCGACGTAATATAATAGTTTTAATCAACCTCTTTAGTAGGGCTATGGCAGATTAAGAATTCATGGAGGAATAAAATGGATGGCAAAACAAAACAAAATATTATTAAAAAATTAAGCGATGATGGGGCATAAAAAATAAACTTAGAAAAAAAAGTAAGGCAATTATAAAGGTTATCCACACGATGTAAACAAAAAAAGTGTGCTCGATTAACAAAATTCTAAGAGAGAAAGAGGGAACATGGCTCGGGCTCACCCGGCGATCTTTTTAACTCTCTATTAATTTACTTTCTCTTTTTTTTGTAGACAGACTTCAACAAGGGGCCACTTAAAAGATATAATGAAATTTATTTCTCTAAAAATTATTTTAAAAACTTGAATTTCGCCTTAAATTAGTCTCCATAATCCAAATGTTGTGTCATTAAACTACAACAACTGATCTTTTCCATTAATAGACTTGGCCATTGTGTAGAATTAATTAATATAGTATTGCAGTAAGTATGTGTAGGGAAGGACGTTATTTAGTTCAGTTCGAAAAATAATTTAAATTAGTTCAACTTAAATTATGGGATTTTGGCGGTGGTAAAAATAGATTCATTCTTTCTTAGATTAAAATAAACCCAACTGTAACTTTGTTTCATTTTATTAAGAACTATTAATTACAACTTTTTTAGCGTCAATTATTTATTATTAAGATGATTGAATACATTTATTTTTCAAAAGTCATAGCTAGTATTTTTAGCAATGGTCAGCATATATAAATAATTCTTTGTTGTTTTTCGGCTATAATACATCATGAGTATTTTTTATTAGAAAACCCTTAAAACACAGGTCAACAAATATTAATGGCACAGCCGTGAATTTTATGAAAACATAAAAGAGTTTATCCCCATGATGGCCTTATCTCATATATATATTTTGTTTTTCTTAGTTTCTTGCGGCCTTGGCTTTTTAGATCCGAGCATATCGAAAAAATGGCCTTTTTTGACCAAAATGACAGATCGAGAATACCCTAAAAAGAAAAAATTTAAGTATCTTTTTTTCATAAATAAATCTCTTGTAACTTATATTTAACATATCAAATAATGAGAAAAATTTTTTTTTAGTATATCAAGCTTTTACATCAGCATTTAGATAATACAAAATATTTCGCGTCCAAACTTAAATACGACATATTATCGGTAAAGTTTTATTTGAAGTTTGAATTTAACAACAAAAAGTTCAATTTCTTTTTGTTTTTAAATCTTTTTTGTTTTTTTGGCATTTATACTAAAATTTTCGATGTTTATAGCACTAAGTTTGATTAGAAAAAACGGTAAAAGGCTTTGAAAATCCCTAAGATGGCAGGTTGGATCTCCGTAGTTAGCTCATAATTCTCAAAAATTTGTTGACCTGTGAAATTAGTTAGGGTCTATACAAATTAAGCACACTTGATTAATTAATTTGCAACATAACCTTACATACAACAACAGAAACTCTTAGATTTAAACTAATCATCGTTAACCCGTTATTGGGTAAGGAAGAGATCTAACGACCTGTGACATCGAGAGTGTAGTTGAAGGACCTTTTATATCATTGTGGCTTAAAATTTATTGTACAATTACAATCCAGATATCTTTTTATATTACACTCTTATTAAGTATATTTTTTGTCTTAATAAATTAGCTTTTTTATACGAATTGACCAATGGCGAAGTCGTTGGCTGACTTATGTTGAGAGATGCCAATACCAAATATTCTGGTCAATATTTATGGTAAAATTTTAGTCAGATTAATTAAGAAAAGAAGTTTTTTTCGATATTTAAATAAGTTGTCGTTAGGCGAAAGCGCTTTTAGGCAAAATTATTTTTGTTTTAAAAGTGGGGCTACAGACCTTGATGTGTTTTTAGGCCTTGATCATATCATAATATACAATAATGTTGATTATTTTCCAGCCCGAAAAACTTGTAGTGGAGGAGACCCTTAAGCCGCTTGGTACTGTGGGGTTTTTAGTATTTTGAAGATCTTCAAATATATTATATTTTATTGGCCATAACTTTGTGATTTATTTCTTAAATATATAACAATAAGTAATTAAAATTTAGTCTATGTCTAATAATAACATTTGTTTAGAATTTAGAAATTAAATTAGGGGCCGTATGAACCCCACATGTAAATCATAAAAATTTACTTAAAACATCAAAGAAATACATAAATGTTTAAGTTGGAAAAAGGAATAATAATATATTGGTTGAATTATAGTAATTAGAATTTATATCCTGGTGGCTAGTTCACCAGGATTATACTAATAAATTGTGAAACTAACTGTTTAAATTCATAATTTCGTTATTAAAATAGTTAAGTAAAAATAATATTATTTTCTATATTTAAAAACTAATTTTATTATGAAAAACTATTTCTTGCAAGTTGCGATGACAAAGCTGAACTTAACCTATCAATCAATCAATTTCTAGTAGTATGATCCATTAGTATTACGGACTACGACAATAAAACACCGACAAATGCCAAAAAACAAAAAAAATGTTATGTCTGAAAAGCAAAATACCCAAAAAATTACTTAAAATTACTTTAAACATTAAAGAAATACATAAAACACCGACAAATGCCAAAAAACGAAAAAAAATTTTATGTCTGAAAAGCAAAATCCCAAAAAAATTACTTAAAATTTAAAACATCAAAGAAATCCATAGAACACCGACAAATGCCAAAAAACGAAAAAAAAAATTTTGTCTGAAAAGCAAAATTACCCAAAAATTACTTAAAACATCAAAGAAATCCATACACAGACAAATGCCAGAAAACAAAAGAAAAAAAATTTTGTCTGAAAAGCAAAATCCCCCAAAAATTACTTAAAATTACTTAAAACATCAAAGAAATCCTTAAAACGTTGACAAATGCCAAAAAACAAAAAAAAAATTTTGTCTGAAAAGCAAAATCCCAAAAAGCAAAATCCCCCAAAAATTACTTAAAATTACTTAAAACATCAAAGAAATACATACATAAAACCCCGACAAATGCCAAAAACCAAAAAAAAAATTTTTGTCTGAAAAGCAAAATCCCCAAAAAATTACTTAAAACATCAAATAAATACATAAAACACCGACAAATGCCAAAAAACAAAAAAAAATGTTATGTCTGAAAAGCAAAATCCCAAAAAAATAACTTAAAATTACTTAAAACATCAAAGAAATACATACACTGACAAATGCCTAAAAACAAAAAAAAATGTTATGTCTGAAAAGCAAAATCCCCCAAAAATAACTTGAAATTACTTCAAACATCAAAGAAATCCATAAAACATCGACAAATGCCAATAAACGAAAAGAGAATTTTGTCTGATAAGCAAAATCCCCAAAAATTTACTAAAAACATCAAAGAAATCCATTAAACACCGGCAAATGCCAGAAAACAAAAAAAAATTTGTCTGAAAAGCAAAATCCCCAAAAAATTAATTAAAATTACTTAAAGCATCAAAGAAATCCTTAAAACGCCGACAAATGCCAAAAAAAAACAAAAAATAATTTTTTTTATCTGAAAAGCAAAATCCCAAAAAGCAAAATCCCAAAAAGCAAAATCCCAAAAAGCAAAATCAAAAAGCAAAAAATCCCAAAAATTACTTAAAATTACTTAAAACATCAAAGAAATACATAAAACCCCGACAAATGACAAAACCCAAAAAAAAAAATTTTGTCTGAAAAGATAAATCCCCAAAAAATTACTTAAAACAGCAAAGAAATCCATAAAACACCGACAAATGCCAGAAAACAAAAATAAAATTTTGTCTGAAAAGCAAAATCCCCAAAAAATTACTTAAAATTACTTAAAACATCAAAGAAATCCTTAAAACGTCGACAAATGCCAAAAAACAAAAAATTTTTTTGTCTGAAAAGCAAAATCCCAAAAAGCAAAATCCCCAAAAAATTACTTGAAATTACTTAATTCATCAAAGAAATACATAAAACACCGAAAAATGCCAAAAACCAAAAAAAAATTTTGTCTAAAAAGCAAAATCCCCAAAAAATTACTTAAAACAACAAAGAAATCCATAAAACACCGACGAATGCCAAAAAACGAAAAAAAAAATTTTTTTCTGAAAAGCAAAATCCCAAAAAGCAAAATCCCCAAAAAATTACTTAAAATTACTTACATCAAATAAATCCATAAAACACCGACAAATGCCAAAAAACAAAAAAAAAATGTTTGTCTGAAAAGCAAAATCCCAAAAAGCAAAATCCCAATAAGCAAAATCCCAAAATATTACTTAAAACATCAAAGAAATCCATAAAACACCGACAAATGCCAAAAAAAACAAAAAAAAATTTTTTTGTCTGAAAAGCAATATCCCAAAAAGCAAAATCCTAAAAAATTACTTAAAACATCAAAGAAATCTTTAAAACACCGACACATGCCAGAAAATAAAAAAAAATTTTTTGTCTGAAAAGCAAAATCCCAAAAAGCAAAATCAAAAGCAAGTTTCCCGCCAAAAAATGATTTATTACTTAAGGATTTTGCTTTTTGGGATTTTGCTTTTTAGGATTTTGCTTGGGATTTTGCTTTTTGGGATTTTGCTATATTAGGGATGCTTTTCAGACCCACCCGTATGCCAAGATATAAAAGGCAAAAAAGACATTTTATTGACAGATAGATATATCTAAACGACTTAATAGGGTTATAAACTTTGCGTGCTGTAATAATCTGGAGAATGCGGCCTACTTTCATTGGACATTATGGAATTGGCGGAGAGATGCACGTAACCTTAATGTTCTGGTTATGGACTTTGTTTAATTTCAATGCTTCTCACGTATTTTTCCATAACCTAAAAGGGTAAGAATTTACAAGGATTTTATTAGCTAACTCATGAGATAAAAAGATGCTAAAAGTGAAATTTATTATGATAAATATTAATTATATTACACTATTTACTATGAGGTATAATTTAATTAAAGTTTAGTATATACGTTTAGCATAAGTTAGTTTAGGACAAACATATAAGTTTCGTTGATAATTTTAAATAATTAAAACTAAAAATACAATAGCTAAAATGGATATAATATCTTTTATAAAGACCTGGCGCTCATAGCAAATTTAAAACTATAAAATGCTGACTCTATGGCTAGCTATAATTTTGATATTTTAAAAGTTTGCAAAGTTTTAAATTAGACATAAAAGGAACACACTATCTCATTATAAATTTTGCCAAACTGCGCTATTTTAAATTATTTTTGCTTTTTTGAGCCTTTTTATGACAACCATCAGCTTAAACTATTTTAAAAAAAATTTAAAATATGTCTGGACTTGTTTAGAGACTTATATGCATTATTTTTTGGAAATAGTATTAATAATTAAGAATGTAAATAGAGACGCATTATTTAAATTATCATAATTTATAATTTTATGACACAATACATAATTTGCATATTTTAATAATAAAACAATAATATACAATTTCACCATATTTAAAAAAGTTAATGGCAATTACAAATTTAATTTCAAAAAAGGGACATTATAATATTGATACAAAAAGGCTGATATGGCAGAGTTTATAACCTAAATACAAATAGAATTACCTTATTTTAAAAATATTAGCAAATTAAAATTATTAAAATTTTACAGTTATTAATAAACATTTTTACAATTGTATATATTAAACTAGGATGAAATTTAAATGCTATAATGTAGGTATAAATAATTACCAATTATATATAAAACAAAGTTACAACTGGCTTTTGTGTGCAAAGTAGTAATTTTAATTTCAATATAAATAGAAATAAAAATTCGTTTAAATAAATAACAGCGCGTGTAACGAAACACCTGATTTTTTAAAATGCAGGCGGAAAGTTTTAATGACATTTTAAAAAAGGCTCAAAATTTGAATTTTGAACTTGAGGGTCCTTCAAATTTACCAAAATTGCAAAAAAATTTGTTTCAAATCTTAGAAGAAAGTCAGGGATTTTTAAAAAGGCAACATGGCAATCAAGACAACGATATTTTTAAAGCGTTTTATAATTTTTATTCATATTTAGTTCATTATTACTTGGCAATAAATGCTCAAAAATTCCGGAAATTAAAACTGAATATCAAGATAAGATTGATATTGTTGATTCTGTAATTTCTGACAATAATATTGAGGCAATTTTTTAATATCTTTGTTGCTACATTAAAATAAAATATATTAAAGTATGTGCAGGATTTTTTAAAGACACAGAGAGAAAATATTTTGTTTAATTTGATAGGAAATAGCCAGCGATTAGTAAATAATAGCCTTTTTCTTTTTTATTTGTTTTATACTAAATAACTTTTATTTAGAAAAATCAACTATCTGAAAATTATTGTAATAGAATAATAAATGACCAATGGGCACAAGATAAAAGAAAATTATTGCTTGAACTTGGAAATTTTGCACCTACAATGATAGGTCCTTTGAACAAACCAAAGCTTCTTCAACATCTTTATAAGCACCCTAAAGAAGTATAATGTTGTGAAATAGCTATTACGCTTTTTGCAATTTTACATGTTTTAATTTATCATAATTTGTATGTTTTTAATAGATGAATGCTGCAAATAACATTACTTCCCCATCTAATATACAATCCACATCTAAGGCTATTAAAGCCATTAATAAACCCACTAGCCTAGAACAGTTGGAGTCTTCTCAAGCGCTCCAGCTCATAGAATATAACTATGACATGAAAAATGCTAACTCTGGAACTTTTTTGGAGAAGCCTAATTTAACTTTGCTGCATAAATTTAATGAATGTGCAAATATGTTTGGTGATGAGGTATGTTTTTGGCCTTGCCTGTTTCTTTTAAAGAATTTAATAAATTATAATATTTTGAAATGTGTATATCAAAATTTGCTAGGCTATTACACAGGTCAACAAATTTTTAGAGTTAAGAGCTAATTACAGAGAGCAAACTTGCCATCCTGGGGACTTTTACACTTAGTTATTCAGTTATAAACTGAAAAATTTTGAAAACAGCCAAAAAGACAAAAAGGATTTAAAAATGAAAATAAATTGATATCTTATTTTTGCACATTTACAACAGCTATTAAACTGTTAAATTCACACTCTAAATAAATTCTTTATTTGTAATAACAGGTAATTTATTGTGTCATATTTAAGTTTGGACGTAAATATAATATATTATCTAAATGTTGATGTAAGAGCTTAATATACTAAAAAATATTCCTCATTATTTAATTTGATAAATACAAGTTTACATGAAAAAAAATCTAAAATTTTTCCTTTCTAAGGCTATTCTTGATCTGTCAATTTGGTCAAAAAAAACCATTTTTTCTATATGGATGGATGTTAGGAGCCAAGGCTGGAAGAAATTAAGAAAAATGAAATATTTAAATGAGGTAAGGCCATCATGGGGATAATTCATATATGCTTTCTAAATTCTCAGTTGTACCATATTTGTTAACCTATGTTACGTGCCTAGAATAAAAAAGATTTTTGGAATTTTTAATAAGCAATAAAACAGCTTCAGCGTTTATTGTGTAATTTGATTTTTGTGAATAACGCATTTTAACAAATTGCCCCCTATCTTTTCATTAGCATTATTACTTTTTAAAATTTGTTTGAATGAAATTATTGCTTCTTAAAAACGGTCCATTGACATGTTTTTACTTAAGGGCATGTGCAAAGTGAGTTTTTATTTTTGTGAAAATTTCAAAATTTTTAGAAATTTTATTTTGAAATTAAACGCAAATTTTTTGGAAGTTGCTAAATTAAGTTTATGCACCTAAAATGCTTTTTATAATTAAAAATTTGAGAATTTTTAAAATTTTACGAAAATAAAAACTCGCTTTGCATGTGCCCTAAGTCTGATAAAAGCATTTAGCTTTTTTTTAAATTTTTTTACTCATGTCAATGTAACTAAGCCATGATTTTTTATGACACCTTTTTTGGCCTTGGTTTCTGTGGTTATGACAAAGGTTAAAGTAGTATATTGTTTAGCTTAATCTTGTATAAAACATGTTTTATTTAACATACTTTATATTATTATTGCTATGTAATAATTAGATTTTTTATATGATTGAACCATTTGTTTAGCTTAATTTCCATGGTGGACAAAATATGCCCAAGGTCTGTGTGTGGTTATATATATATTAACTTTAACCAAAAATTATTTTTTTTGTTGTATATCCTAATTTGCCAAAATAATTTAAAAGTACGTGATAGGCACATTCTCAAAGAAGATGTTGTTGGATAAATATTTTTTAGCAATTTTAACACTGTACAATAATAATTTTGGACATCAGTGCAAGCATTTATACTTATACCACTATATTTTTTATTTAAAATAATTGTTTTGTTTTCCCTTTGATGATTTGAAAAACATAAAATAACATGTCTTAAGTTTTTTAACTTTATTAATTTTTCAACTCGTTAAAAAAAGTGCTTTGAAATAATTAAAATAAACAAGAAATGAAAAATCAAATATATTTTGGTAATAAGTGGTTACCTTCTTCAGATTTATAAGAAAAAAATAATAATTACATATGTTTTTTGGGCATACATTAAAATGTGCCCAATTATCAACTCTTCTTTGCAGAGATCAGATAAGAAAATTTTTTTCCTTCTCCCTACCCCATAGATTAATATGAAAGTTTATCTTTAAATATTTTCATAATCCTATTTATATATTTAGAGTGTTCGCGAAGTTTGGGACATGCTCGTTAGCGTAGTTCAATTGCCAAATGATACGTTGCAACCAGCCAAGATATATAGGAATTCGTTCACCTACCAATGTCAACATATTTACAATGCCAAGGGCTACCTCGAAAAAATGTAAGTCGGTTCATGAAATATTTTTGTAATCGGAGCTGGAAAGAAGCCCATTTTTTGATTAAACTTAATTTTGGTTTTTTCAATAATTTTATGACAGATTAAAAAAATTAACTATAAATAAATATATAGTATAAGTTGAAAATCCTAAATGTCAAAATAAAATTTTGAAGGCTAATATCCTTTATTTTTTTTTAATTTCGAAAAATGAAAAAATGAGTTTAGCCAATAATTGGGCTTTTTCCAGGCTCTGGTTGTAATAATTATGATGCAAACATTTACAAAAATTTATAATGTTCAGCCCGAATGAATTGCAGAATTACAATTACCTATCTTGTTTTTTAAATTGTAAAGCCCTACAGACACAATAGCGAAATTTTGGCAAAAATGATTGATTTTTGATTATTCTTAATTAAAAAAACTTATTTTTATATTTGTAGTTTGAATTTTTATTAAATTATAATAATTATTTATAATAAGCTTCATACAAATTATTAACCTTAAATAGGTTTTATCATATAAATTAGTTTTAAAAATTTATTAAACTGTATCATTAAGTATATAAATTTGGTCAGAACATGATGTTAAAATTATGACAATATTTATTGCAGTTTTTCTCTTTTCTTTTGACGAATTGACCTACCTCAAACATTAAGTGATGGCGTTTGTAATTGTTTCTTGCTCCTTAAAAAATATTTATAATAAAAAAAAATAATAGAAAGATGATATTATTATTGTATATTAATGAATTTAATAAAATTTGATGCTTGATAAACTTGTTAAAAATGTTTAATTTTTTATAAATAAAGGAAAGTTTGAAATGTAGTTTTTTTAACTCATATAAATCATGAAATGTAGAAATTTCTTTATTATTCGGTAATTAATAATATTTTTTTATGATAGCATTTATATGAATTTTTATTTTTTCGTCGTTATGTTTTTAAAGAGCTCTATGCGTGAGAAAACATGGGAAAAGGAGTGTTTTACGATGATTGTAAGCAAAATCTGTTTGGCTTCTTTTTTCGCAAAATTTTGACATGTCATTTATTAACGGCTAATTATTAGCGTAATTCACATTTTAGTTTCTACAAATACGTTTCGGTCAAAGTGACCGAAACCGAATCTGGGAGACCTTTCCAAGCGAAATCTCAGCTCGAAACGTCGAAATTGGCCTTCAAAATTCCAGAACTTTCTTTGAATCAAACGGCTAATACGTACAACACCCTAAGACGTTATTGCCTTCAATGCGATAATCAATATAATGTTGGGGTGCATGCAAATGAATCACTTAGATTTGATGATATGGGGTACCTGGTTTTTACATTTAAAAATAAATTTTTTTAAATTTTTTTGATTATTTTTTGAGGAAAATTACTTATATATCAACATTAAAGGGTTTCTTATCATTTAGGTTTTTCATAGAACCATTTTATCTATTTATGCATATATAAATATATTTGAATAAAGGATATCTTTTAATATATTGAAATTAATATCCGTATTTAATAATACAGTTGCCCTTACCTTGCCTTGTAATATTTGTTTTTTAAACTTTCGATTACATTTTTAACATAAATAATATTTAGTAAAATATTTACTGTAGTTTGAATATTTATTGTTTTTCTTTATCTGATTCGTATAAATAAGTATAATGTTAAGGGTAAACGTTATTTCCGCATCTATGGACCAAAAATTATATATTAATAATATATTTAATAGCACTTGGTTAAAATTTTGTAACCTTAAAATTTTTTATAAACTTTAGTGTTGCCTCTAATTTACATGGGGGAACAAGGTTAAAATTTTTTTTACAAAAATAATAACAAAGGATATAACGCGCACGTAGCGTTTTGAATGAACTTTAATTTTGTAATTTACCGATAACTTATATATATAATAACAATTTCTTATCTAGATCTCTCATCGATTCTAACTCAATTACCTATCAACATTCCAAATATCAACACCAACAAGAGGGTCGCGACCTAACGTACGACGGATTACCCATATGGCAATTCATATATACATGCATGAGAACGGGCCAATACTCTATTGCCCTCATATATGCCAGATATGTTAAGTAATTTATATAACTATCTAATTGTAATTAAATTAATACGTGAATTCTGTCAGTAACGTTTTTTTATTTTTATTATCAAGGCACAAACGGTAGATATATTTAAGAAGGCAAATATTTTGGTTTTTAAGGATTTTAAATGTTGTTTAATTTAAACTACCGATAGTTTAGATTATATTAAGTTAGGCTGAAATATTAGCTATAAATTTATCTACTTAGGCCAGATGGTTAACGTATTTAACGGTTTAAATCTTAGATTTGAATTAGCTAGCATATACATATTTTTTATTTTTTAATTTAAATTATTATATCTATAGACGATAGCTATATAATTTACTTTTATCGTTTTTTCATGTAATTATTAATTTCGGGATGTTTTTTTATATTATAAAGTATATGGATTATTTTATTTATTAAGTTAGGCTTGAATTATGGCTATAACTTACTATCTTGTTGATCTATCAACAATCATTTATAATTTTTTTTTTAAAATTATATATATGCCTATGACTTTTAATGTATTATTTCAAAATCCTTTTGTCTACATAAATTTTTTAGGCACATTTTAGGCGAAACCTTTTACACTGCACTTGAATGCCTCGCCGAGGCGAATGAGTCCGTTGACACGTATACCACTAAAACTGACGAATTGATAAATTATCAAAATGTTGATTCGAACACTAGTAGCCAAACCATAAATCCAAACTTACAGGCCATCGCTGGTTTAGAAATGGAATATAAAGCGGTCAAGTCCAGCCTCGATCCCTATAAAAAGTTGTAGCAATATTTGTGGATATCAAAAAAATTTCATCTACTTTCAATCCCAAATTTTCAATTTTAAAATTTTTAAAGGTTTGTTTAGTCTAAATAAAATTAAACATTTGGGATGAATTCATAATCTATTACATTGGACGTAATTTTTTTTTATTGATATTAAAATTTTTTGCTCGCTTTGTAGCCCCCCCCCCCCCCCCCCCCCCCCCAGTAGGTCGAGTGTTTGATACTATTTTTTATGCTTTCATAAAAACAATAAAGGTAAAAATTGTTTAAATTCATATTTGATATACCCTTGGTTGTTAGAAATCATTTATAATAAGGCAAAATTTTGTATTAGCATCCAATTTCTTATAATTTCTATTTGTTATTATTAGTGTATGTGGTTTTATTCCCTTGCAGATTGTATCAAAAATTTATGTTATTTTTGAGACTTCTTTACAACTTCGTTTTAATATTTACCTATTTTTTTTAGGCAACAATTATTTCCGGCTCAATAAATAAATTTTTAGCATTTTCTTATATTATTTATTTAATAAGTAATTTTTTAGGGCATGCTATTGCATAGTCGGCCGTCTAAATTATGAAGAAACGTTTGAAGAAATTATGTCCAAGACGGATGATTACTTATGGTTTAAACTCTCAATTGTTCGGCCTGAAAATACTTCAGCTGTTTTGGACAATTTTGATGCCGCATCTACACCCAATGTAAAAGTCGATGGTAATAAGACATTGAATGATCCATTTGGACCAGGTTTGTTTTATAGTTTTGTTACTATATTTTAAATTATTTTTTTTTGTTTGATAAATTAATTGTGAAAGAATATTTGTATATATTTTGAAATTTTAAAATTTGGATTTTGGTGGGAGATTTAAATTTGGTACGCAAAAAAATTTAATTTTTTTTATATCTTTTTCGATATCATATAAGTATAGATTAAATGCGTTTATAAATCCTTTTTGATATTTTTATAAAATTTTTTCTTATCCGTTTTAATTTAGATCGTAGTTTTAGGTCACGCCATCGGGCGAGCAATAAACTCGCTTTTTCCGAACTACAAAACATTTTACTCAAACAATATGGTGAGGCAATTGTTTAATTTTTAACATTTTTATATGAAAATTGTGAAAATGAAAACTGATAAGAAAAAATGTGCAAAGCTTTTTAAATTTGTATAACAGGCCATTTTGTTTCAGTTATCTGAAGCTCCGGCAAATATTTATATTTTATTTTAGCCATTAAGGGCACGTGCAAAATGAGTTTTTATTTTCGTAAAATTATAGAAAATTTATATATTTTCATAATTCTATTTTTTTTTTGAATTTTTTAAAAAAAAATTGTTTCAGATAAAGCATTTTTATGCGCGTAAACTAAATTTGGCAACATTTTTAAAATTTGCGTTTTATTACAAATTAAAATCTTTTATATTTGAATTTACGAAATAAACTCTCACTTTGCACGTGCAACTAATATAAAAATATTTTATATTACACTTTAGGTTAAAAGGATAATTAAATTTGCAAAATGAAGAAAACGCAATAATTAATAAATATATAATTGAATGGAATATTTTTTTTAATAGGGCCAGATTACTTTAAAGCCTATGACAAACCATGGCTCTACTTTCGAATTCTCATTATGATCGGGCAATACGAGACGGCCATTCAATTCCTCGCCTCTGTGGTTATTGATTCTGTCCCTAATAATTCTCAGATATATGGAGATGTCAAAAGTCTTAACACACAGTCTCAGGTATATTAAGCCATTATTATTAATTAATATAATTAAAAATGTAAAATATGTTAAAAAAGGGGATAACATACCTTTAACAAAACATTAATTACGCTCAGCTTTAAATGTGATGATTTTTTTAAATTTAAATTTTTTTTTTACAAAATTTGTCTAATAAATAAATTTTTTCCTTAAAATAATGTTATAAATCTAGGAAATATAAGCGCTATGAGTTTTTATTTTACACAATTTTATATATATTTTCATTTCTATTTATGCAATACTTTAATATTCTAATATATTATTCCATTGTTTACTAAATAGCATGCTTTAGATAGTGTTATGCTAAGTCAAGCGGTGAATTTAGCCATATGCCTCTTTCAAGCCCGATTGCTACAAACTACCAAAAGGATTGATGATGATTTAAGTATATCAATATTGAAATCATCATATTTAAGGACTCGCTAATAAAATATTTGTTTTTTATTTCGAATGGTTATACCATTTTATTTCTTACTTCTTCTTGGTGTAAATTTAATTTTATCTTTTCATATTCTATTTTGTAATGACAATTTTAACCTTACAAAAAACATGAGGCATTGTGTGTTTAAGGCAAATTCTGCATTTTGGAATATCTGAATAAAGAATGCTGTAATTAATTTTAATAAAAGATATGTTTAGTTAAAATTTTTGAATAATGGACAGCCAATATGTTCAACAATATAAAAATGTTTCTAACCCACAACCGATATCGGTATCAATTCTCATTCTTGGGTTCTACGCAACCAAAAGTTCAAAAAAGCTGTATTTTTAAGATTTAGTGACAAAATTAATTTATTTTTTATTTTTGTTTTTCTTAACGGATTATGGATATATTTAAAAATTAATTTTATTTCTTTTTCATAGTCACGGAAAATAGGGCAAGTTTTGGGCCTTCATACAACCTAAATCTTACCCGTCTCCTCGGACTTTTCGTTAAGGGTTTTGAAAACTACGATATCGAAGAAGCGCTTAATTACTATTTTACGCTCAAGTTTTTTTTTCTAACGATTTTTTGCTGCATGTTTTTACCTCATTTTACAATGAATTTATTTAATATAGTCTAAGAGGTGAGCCTACATATCTTGTTTTGGTAAAACCAAAGAATAAATCCCTGTCTGTCTTTAGAATTTATGCCTTTTTTAGTATCAATCTTATTTGAAAGATATGGTTTCAAATTATTGAATAATCTCTCTATCGATTTCTAATTTGATCTCTTGTATTTAAAAATTTTTAAAAGTAGTTCTCTTGTAATAGTAATGACTATATGTTTGTATCTTATTTTGCATTTGTTATCTACAAAATACCTACAAAGACTGTTAAATGATATTTTAACCCTTTTCTTCTAAAGTTCTTTAATGTTGACATTTATTTATACCGAGTAGATGGATGTTTTTATAAAATAACGAAATGGCAAACGAATTTGTATTACTATTATTAAAGGATTTGTTTATAGTAACTTTTTGAATTATTAAAACAATTCTTTTCATCTATTACTTATTATTATATAGAGACATTAGGAATGATTTAAACCCACTTGCTGTCAGCTTAGACCATATTCACAATTCGGAATTGGATCTAAGTCAAAACGAGATTGAGGATGGAGAACCTTTTACCCATAAGGATTTTATTAATAACATGTACGTTGATAACGCAGCTCGACTCATAGTGCAGACTAAAAACTTTGAAGATATTTGCGGTCTCATTTCTACCGAGGATGGCTTAAAAATTGTAAAAAACCTTGATTTGCATTATCATAATATATTACCTGTTGACAAAAAGCAACGAGTTGATGTAATGTATAAAACACTTCGAGGGTTATTTACATGTTGGCCCGGTATTATTTTAAATATTTTGTACGAGTATTTTTCCGACCACGAATGTCTTAGAACTAAATAGGAAAATGGCCAAATTAAATGCTTTACTTGAAAAAATCTTAATAGACAAATTATAAAAACATTTTTTATATATTATAAATACCATATCATTTTAAATGAAGAGACACGTTAAGCTTTTACATGAATTGAGGTTATACAATAGAATTAGCACCTCAACCTTAGGGCAAAATATTTTATTATTTTTGCTATAAAAATTTAAAATTAGTTTTAATCACTTTAACCTTTTTTTAATAAATATCTTTTTTTCCATATATTTTTTGTTCTGAACTGTTTTTTAGCATTTCTTTAAATATCTTTTGTGTTATTAAATTTGATTAGCTTAATTTTTTTGTTTATTATTATATGCTTCTATAGCCAACTCATTATATTACATAGGTCAACAAATAATAATGTTACAAAAAATAAGTTTATAAAAACATAGAAGCATGCTGTCCCATGATGGCCCTAGATATATATATTTTGCATTTTTCTTTATTTCTTCCGCCTTCGGCTCGTTACATCCTTCCTTATTGAAAAAAGTCTTTTTAATAGATTTACCTTAAGAATATACTAAAGAGACCAATCGAAAACTTTTTTTCATACAAAAAGCTTTTTTAACATATATTTATTATCTCAAACAATGATTAGCTTTTTTTTTATTATTAAGCTTTTACATCAGCATTTAGATAATACAGAATATTTCGCCTAAAAACTAATACAACATCATATATTTTTAATAAAAATATTATTTGAAGTTTTAACTTAACAAATTGTTGTATGTATGCAAAAAAAAATTTATTTTTGTTTTAAATTTTTTTTTTACCTTTTATTTAATTTTCACTGTTTATAGCTGACTAATTAAATTTGATTAGTAAAAACGGTAAGCGTATTTGAAATTTTAAACAGGATCTCCGTAGTCAGAAATTTGTTGACCTCTGTTATAACAGATTTTTATTAAAAAAATTTTTTATGTTTATGGCTTACAAAATTTGATTACCGAAACAATTTAGTTGGTTATAATGTAATCTATTTTTATATGCTGTTAAATTCAACTCTATATTTTATAACAGAAAGAAGGAATTATCGATAAACTTGGGCTTTACGTTAAGCCCATACTGAATTTAGCAGCCCTGGAATTTGAAAACAAGGCTCAGTATCCTCAAGCTATTCATCTATACCAAATTTCTAAGGTTGAATCAAATAATTTTTATTTCACCATTACTATATAATATTTCTTGCAAATTTTTTTAAATTCTATTTTGTTATATAGTTTTTTATTTCGTTTTTGATTATCAAGATTTTAAGGATCAGACTACACAGGTCAACAAATACAATGGCACAAACGTGAATAAATCCATAAAAGAATTTATCTCCATGATAGCTTTATCTCATTTATGCATTTCGGGTTTCTTAGTTTCTTCACTTACGTTCATATCGCAAAAGTGGCCTTTTTTGATCAAATTGGCAGATAAAAGAAAAAATTTGAAATTTTTTTTATAAATCCCTTGTAACTAAAATTTATCATATCAAATAATAAGAAATAAAATTTTTTAATATATCAAGCTCTTCAGCAATTAGATAATACAAAATATTTTTCGTCCAAACTGAAATACAACACGATATACCCGTTTTTAATAAAAGTTTTATTTGAAGTTTTTATTTAACAATTCAGCTGTTGTAAATAAAAAATAAATTCCAATATTTATTAATATTTTTAATCTTTTTTGTTTTTAAGCATTGTTTCTAATATTTTCAATGTTTACAGCTGACTAAGTCTGATTAGAAAAAACGGTTAACGGATATGTAAACCCCTAAGATGGCCGGTTTGATCTGAGTAGTTAGCTCATAACTCTCAAAAAATTTTTGGCCTGTGCTATATTTAAATTTATAAAAAAATGTGTATATAATTTAATACAGAATTATTTGCGGCTTTTTGAACTAATGCGAAAACTTCTTTATGGCGTTTTAAGTAATCCCTCTCACCAACTTACAGCTAATGCCACTTCTACACAAGGATTGATAACATTGGCTGAAAACGTTGCTCGCATGTAAATAATTTATTAATTTTCTATGGCATAGTTTAAACTTGAGATAATTTATTATAAAAACTACAAACTATTAGAGAAAATAAGTGTTTTTTATTGCGCATATTTTTAAGGTCAAAAATTCTTGCAATTTTTATTTTGATTTTATCTTAGCTATACCTCCTCGAATCAAGATCTGTATCCAGTTGAAAGTACCAATTTTTTCTTGCTTTTGGATCTTTGCAAATTTTACAAAGTTTACCTTACGGAAGATTACGAAAATGCCATTGAGGTATTTTTTGTTAATTTAGATTAATTATATTCGTTTTTTAATTAAAATAATACACTTTTTTTTGAATTATAGATTATTGAGAGACTAAAAATGGTGCCAGGGAAAAAGGAAGAGTTAGCAAACTGCTTGGAAAATTTTAACTTGCTACGCGATGAAGTAAATTTTGCTTTGTAATATAAAATTCTGCGATAGGTTAGAAAATTTATTAGTACCTATAACAAACATAACTTTTTTAAGATTAAAATTTTGGGTTATTTTATCATGACATGTTACAATTTAACTCTTTTCTATACATTTCAAGCTAAAATTATACAGGGTTTGATAATAAACATTGTAAAACAATGTCTCAGCTAATGTCTCTCGAATCATAACTTAACCTTTTCTATAAACTTCAATAACTCATAGGCCGAGCCGAAAAAATTTTCAAATGGGCTGGCCTGGGATACTTTTTGAGCCCTAAATAAAATTACAAAATGTTGATATTAAAAAGTTTTTTTATTTGTTAAATTCCACGTGCTTTCGAATTTTTAAAGGTGAGGCAAATATACCCCGACATACTTCTTGCGGCAATGACAATGTACCACAAATTGTATAAAACGCTTAAACGTGAATATAACCAAGCCTCGACCGAAACGCCCTTGTCGGCCTTTAAATTTTTTAGTTCGACACCTAAAAATACCTCGACCAATAACACTTTTACTTTGCAGGTTATATTTGTTTTTTACTTTAATGATGTATGATGAATTATTTTGCATTAGGGTGCGTTCAAATTTAAGTTATTTTTTTTTTCAAAAAATTTTAATAATAAAATATCTAATTATTAACAATTTTTGTGCGCGTTTTATAACTATTTTATTTTGGGAAAAAAACAAGATCAATTTTTATACCCCTCTATATGTTTATAGATATTTTTCGTTAATATTTAGATACTAAAACTTGCCCAAATACGATAAATAAAAAAATATTGCCAAAGTAGTTAAAAGGGTAAGTTTTACTAAGGCTAGAAATCAAGAAATAACTTATAAATTTGGCATATCATATATACGTTTAATATATTTTTTTATATATAACCTTGCATTATATATTTTAAAATAGTTTATGGCAGATTTAAAAGAAAAGGCCAACTGTTTGCTCACTTTTACCGCTCGATTACCATACCGCCTATCAGCCGATGTTAATGCAAAACTTGTTGAAATGGCCGGAACAATGTCCTAGTTTATAATTGTTCTTATAACCATGTTGAATTTGACAATCTAACTATTCTATGCCTCTAATTTTGAACTTTACATATTTTACTATCAATATTAAATAAAATTGACTATTGTCATAGTAATTTTGCAAATTTTATTCCCCCCCCCCCCCCCCCCCCAATAAGGCTTGGGTGGTAATTTATGGTAAAATTGGCTAAAATTTATTTTTAAAATATATATGTTTGTAGCTTACATTCAAAAAATTTCACCAATAAAAATCAAACGCCATAGGTTTTCTTTTTAAGGGCTGGAAGTATTGAAGAAGCGCTTATGGATTCAGGAGTAATTTCAACAACTAATATGTCGCTTTGGTGATCTATTATGCTCAACGCTCCAATATACTATAAATAAAATAATAATTATAACATGGACCAAAATTTAAAAAAAAATAAGTGCTTAATCCAGACCACATCCCATTTTTGCGATTTATAATTAAAACCTTTAGAATACAAAATTTTCCAGAAAAACAAAAAAAAATAATATTAAATTTTTTAAAAATAATATCCTTATTTTATTTTGGTAGATTATTTGTCATTGAGTGTCTTGGATTTATACAAGTATGTACATTTCAAAAACTTTTTTTTAATAATATCAAATAATCTAAATTTATTTTTCAATTAAAAAACTAATTTAGTTATTTTTTTTATTATTTTTTATATTGAAATTTAATTAACTAGCTATTAAATATGAAATGGACGAAAAAAATTGAAAATTGTACAATTAGTGATATCAAAATTTTTTTGTTTTAAATGAATGGTTAAATATATCGGTATATGAATAAATAATAAATATATTGATAAATATTTGAATAAAAAACCCTGTTAAAAAATATTTTATTTTAAGTATTAAAAATTAAATACTTTGAATGATTTAATTTCATTGATGGGGGGATATTCGTTTTCGCTTTGCATTTCATAATTGGTAACACAACACTACAATAAATATTTATATTCAAAGACGTATGGTTGCCGCATAAAAATTATAAAAAAAAAATATTCTGCAAATTGGTAATAGCTTTTATTGGGATTAAGTTTAACCCATAGCTAGTAGCAGAGCTGGGAAAAAACCCATTTTTCGACTAAACTCAAATTTTTGTTTTTTAAAAATTATATGACAGATTAAAAAAATCAATTATTAATAAATACAGAATATAAGCAGAAAATCTTAAATTTTATATATATTTTCTTGATCAAAGCTAAAACCCTTTATTTTTTCTATATTTCGAAAAATAAAAAAATAAGTTTGACCCAAAATGGGCATTTTCCCAGATCTGGCTAGTAGTTTAATCAATTAGAATTTGAAAAAAAATTGCAAAAATACATTTAGATCTTTCGCACTACTAAAAATATCTACTGTTTAATAACTTTTTCCTCTTATCAAATAGACCTTACAATATACAATAGACTCACAAAAAACTGTAAAAATGTTTAAATTTTTAATATCCAGCTCAATAAGAAAAAAAAATTTGTTAAAAAAATAATTAAAGTGCTTCATCTAGATGTATAATTTGAAAAAAAATATCATTTTCAAATATAATCAATAAAATACTAAATGTTTACCCCACGTTTACTAATGCTGTAAATAGTATCCATATCGTAAGTTATAAGTTGGCCCAAATTTTGGGGATTATAGAAAATATCTCGCAAAACTGGGTAAGTACACGTGAGTGTTGACTCCGAATTCTTTAAAACGGGCTGCTCGGAACCGTTTGTGGATTCGGTTGTTTTCAACAATTTTTTGAAATTTTTAGTTGCCCAGGGGAGTGTAAATTTGGATGAATTTTTGATTTTTTTGTATTCACCGTCATTAAAACATTTAACCGTAACGAAAGAGGAATTGAACATGGTAGACCATAGCGTAGGCTCCCCATTGTAATAGTTAAATTCGTATATCTAAGTAAAAGTAAGTTACAAGTTTTCAAATTATTTTTAGGTTAAGTTGATGTAATTTAAGTTGTAGCAATAAATTAAATGACAATATAGGAATATAAAATTTTTAAATAAAATTATGAAATAATGCTACTTTGTTATCAGGATAAAGTAATAGGATTTCAGGTTCCGAAGGGTGGAAACGAATTTTGAAGCAAGGCATATCGTTACGATCCAATCTCCATATATACTTTAAATAAGAGTTTTAAATAAGGCGGAAAAATACCAAAAATATTTTAAATGATAACTCTAGAGTAATAAAGCGGCTATTACAGCATTTGGAAGGGGACCAAAAAATTACCAAAATAGGTAAATGAAAACATATAATTTTGTGCCTAAAGCATCTTTTTTTAAGCTTTTTTAAATCTATAATTTTAAGAAACGGCAACAAAAAATGTTCAAATATTAAATTAAAGTAAATATTCTTAAAATATATTGGTGTAACGAAAATTTCCAAAAATTACTTTGGCCTGATCAAAGGAATATATAGCCACTACGCCGTTGTAAAATGAGAGGGCAAGAATAATATAAGACTCTTTATTGGCATCTTCCGTATAACCGTTTGATTGCGTATTTAATAAAGTGGTATATTCAAGTGCACATATGTCGATGGTATCTGAAAATCAAAATAAGAAAAAAAATATTTTTAGCAAAAATACTTGAACAAACCAAAAAATGATTTTTGATTAAAATTTAAAAAAAAAAATAAAAATGTGTTAGTATCTAAAAAAAATTAAATATTTATAAAATATGTATAATTGAAACCTTTTACGTCTTCGGGGAATGGTATGGTAATTTTATTTGATAAATCACAAAAATATCTAGGTTGAGAACATAAATTTTCTTCAGGGGTTGCCAAATTTATGCCACTATCACAATCATAGTTCATGTTTTTAATTGGGTAAATATGAATAAAAGTTTTGTTGCTATTGGCACGTGCCACTCTAATGAGACCTTCAACAGAATCTCCAGTAATATCGTTATTAAGATTATTGTTAAAGGAGATATTTCTGGAAGATTTAGTGCTAAATTTCTGATCATTTGGGCCATTTTCTGTGCTTTTGAAGGTTTCTTTGCGGTAATTTTGAGAGAAATAATATGCGGGAAGCGTTATAAACCTTAAAAACTGGCTTGTGAACTTATCGGCCCGCTGATAATTGGGAGAAGACAATTGATTTGTAGAAAAATTATGGTCGGAAGTAATTTTTTGTTTTTTCTTTTTATGGTTAAGGGTATTATTTAAAGTCAAAAAGCGTATTTTGTTAAGTCTCATAGTTCCATCAGAGTGATTCTATAGAAAAAAAAATAATTACAAATAATTGTATTAATTAAAAGTTAAAAGTGTCAACTTTGGTATTTATCAAAAGTTAATAAAATATAGATAAAATAGTATATAACCAAAAAATAAGATTAGACGTTAGATGATAGTAGATTATATGACCTGTTTAAAAACACCAAAACTAAAACTAAAATTAATAAAATGCAATGCTTAATAATATAAAAAAAACATATTAAAAAATAATATTTTTTCTAATTTAAACGAAACAAAATTATTCATACCAGAGCGATATAGTATAAATGTGTATTGCAGTTATCGGCGCACGCTAAAAACTTGGCATTGCTGGAAAAGTCGGAACATGTAATATCGAGCGGAATCTTAACATTGCGGTTGGTGTGAAACTCTAACAGGCGAACGGAATTAAAACCAACACCTGAACATATAGTGGTGTATAACAAAATTAAAATATAATTTTTGAACGTATTCATAAAAACAAATGCAACAAATCTATATGGGTTATTATGACATGAATTTATTAAAAAAACAACTTGGCTTATTTCTTCTGATGTATGATTAAAAAAAATCATTCGGATAGAGGCAAAAATTCCACATAGAAGGTATAAGGTATAAGGTATTTGAAATTAAAGATGCATTAATAACACTGGTCGACAAATTATGACTTCATATCTTAGACCAACAACCTGAAAAATGTTACTAGTGCAGTTTTTTCTGCTGATTATCATAGTTTTTTTCGTTTTTTCCTACCTGATCTGGTTTTTATTTTATTCGATGTTAAAGTTGCCAAAATGTGCATTTTTGGCACATTTTGACCTTAATTTACACCATTAAAAAATTATAAATTATATTAACTTTTTATATTAAAAAAAGCTTAAATTTTTATCTATTCAAATCTATAATTATTTTTTTTTATGTATTTTACTTTATTTAAAAAACGAAATTTAAAAACTTACCTTATTTTATTTTATTTAATTTCTAGACCCATTGACGCCTTCGATGCTGCTTATGCATCGCTTCTTTCCCCCTCTCTCTCTCTTTATTTTTTGTTATAGTGTATGTGTTAAGTTTTCTGTTTGATTATATTTCTCTCTATTTTATAAAGTTAGTTTGGTTCTTTTTTGGGTTAAATTTCATTTTTGGTTAACTTTTGTGGTATAATTAAGCCTACAAAGTGACGGAAAAAAATTTTTAGTATTTTTTTTTGTTTTAATTAGTTCTAATTGAGTCATTTAAATTCGTTTAATAGTTTTTAGTTTAATTGTTTTTATTTCAATAAAATTATAATACATCAGCTGGTTTAGTTTAAAATCCAAAAGTTATAAAATTGTATTCGTTTAGATGTGTAAAAAAGAGTTAATTGCAATTGTTTAGCCCCCGCCCCCTTAACTGTGCAAAACAAGTGTATTTGCTCACGTCTCTTTCATCAGTTTAAACAATTAAACTTTGTATAAGTGCCCTCAACGGGTCGAAACCAGTATTAAAAGTTTTTACATTTGAACCAGCCCTAAACAAAAATGTTTTTAGCCTGGCCTGACGTTTTTATGCCCTATATAAATATCGAATTATTAAAATAAATTTCGAAACTTGGAATTTAGTACCAGATGCCCGGCAGCAAAAAATTTTTTACTGCCACCCCAAGAGTTTTTTTGCCATCCCAAATGGAGAAAACTAGAATCGGGCCTGCTTTGAAATTACCCTGAAATCTCATTTTTTATAAATTTTCTATATTAATGTTAATATTTCGCGTAAAGAGTGAGGGAGAGCGAGAAAGAAAGAAGCGATTTTTCTATATTAATGTTAATATTTCGCGTAAAGAGTGAGGGAGAGCGAGAAAGAAAGAAGCGATGCATAAGCAGCATCGAAGGCGTCAATGGGTCTAGAAATTAAATAAAATAAAATAAGGTAGGTTTTTAAATTTTGTTTTTTTAAAAAAGTAAAATACACAAAAAAAAAATAATTATATATTTGAATAGATAAAGATTTAAGCTTTTTTTTAATATAAAAAGTTAATATAATTTATTATTTTTTAATGGTGTAAATTAAGGTCAAAATGTGCCAAAAATGCACCTTTTGGCAACTTTAACACCGAATAAAATAAAAACCAGATCAGGTAGGAAAAAACGGAAAAAACCATGATAGCAAAAAAAAACTGTACTAGAAACATTTTTCAGGTTGTTGGTCTAAAATTTTTGTCGACCAGTGTAATTAAAGTTTCATGAAAATTTTAAATAGGCATGAATAACGCTATGTGATTAATTGAATAAGAAATTGCCCTAAATCGCAATTGACTAAAAAAATAAATTATATGAGCACAGGTTAGCAAATATCTGAAAATATTAAAGCATCTATAGCCAGTATGGCATCTTATTTCATATATGATATTCGTTTTCCATAGTTTCTTTCCTCTTCGGCACTATATATCCGTTCATTTCGATAAAAAGTTTTTATTAAAAGATATTGGGACCTCAAGAATATCATAAAAAAATCAAATCATTTTTTCTTATAAAACTCTTATAATTTCATTCTCAAATATAGAGAAATTAAATTTTTTGGTATATCAAGCTTTTACATCCGCATTTAGATAAAGAATATTTTCATTACTCAAATACGACACGATATATTATCGGTTTTTATTAAAAATATTATTTGAAGTTTAATTATCAACATTTTAGCTCTTGTAATTATGCAAAAAAAAACTTTCTGTTTATTTTTGTTTTTTTTCTATAATTTTCCATGTTTTAGCTGACTACTAAGTTCAAAAAAAACGGTAAACGTATTTGAAAATTTCTAAAAAGGTGGGTATGATCTTTTTAGTTAGCTCATAACTCACAAATGTTTGTTGACCTGTGTAGTCATAACCACCAAAAATAGCAAACGTGTAAAATCTATAAAAATCTAACAAATTAACTTATAATTAATCGGTTCAAATAATTAGTTATCGTCAGCAAAAAAATCATTCAATAAGTTACTAGTATCTGTAATACGTGGTGCTTGTACATCCTCTAACGAATCCATGTTATCAATATGATTATTATCAAATAGAGAATTATGAGCGTTATTATGCGAAATTTCCCAAATTTCTAATTTGTAAGAGTATTTCAACAGCACTAAATTTTTATGCCCTTGTGGAACATCGCTCCCGGATATTTGTAAATTTTGCGTGTTATACTGACGGCAACATAAAATATCGAAAGGGAGATTAGGTATATACGGGATTTCAACTATCGTCTTGGGTGGAAAACGGCTGAAAACAAGTTTAGAATCCAACCCTAAATTATGATATTATATGTAAGATATAATATTTTACTAATGATCAAAAAGCATATCTGTGTAAATCATTTGATTTATTAACCCAAATTATACAGCTTAATATGGTATAAATAGATATATATCAAAAATTTGATGTCAATATATAATTAAAACACGACATAAAATGCCAATGCCTTTAAAGTTTTATATATTTTTTGCCAAATTCTATAAGGGTAGGAAGAGTAATCTAATTTATTGTATTTTGGTTAGTTGTAATTTAAATCCCAAGTGGATGAGTTTATAACGCTGATATAAATAATTATATTTAAACTAAATAAGTACTGTAAATGTAATACCTCCCGAAATAAGCCATGAATTGGTATGAACGAGAGCTTTAACATCATTTGTGTGCAAATTTCTATGATTTGATTTTTGCCATTCGCTAGACGCCAGATGTTTCTCATTAAATTTTGATGGGGTAGAAATATTTAAAGGTCTTCTTTCAAACTGTTGTATCAACGGGTCTACACCGGCGGCGTAAAAACTATTTGGGTTATTCTGAAAAAATGAAAAGTTAAAATTTATCAGCTATATTCAGCAGATGTATCTAAAATAAAAATCAGATTAGGAGATATCGACAGCTAAAATAATATTTTGAAAAGAAAAAAAATATATTAAAGGTAATAAAATAAATTTGTCTTAAAACGCATATAATAAAAAATTTTTTTTCATTTTTTCCTTTATCAAATTACTTAAAAATAAGTAAGTTAGATGAAAACAAATATGATATTTTACCAGTAAACATCTAAACAAAAAGATATTAGTATTTCCATTCTAACTTCTTAATTTAGAAACTGCGTTTTGCTAAACGACTTTGAGCTTATTTTTCTCTTTGCATTTCAATGGCATTCTAGCCATCTTTTTTGTGCAAACACAAAAGTTCATTCTCCAAGTGAATTTACACTTTTTGCTAAGGTGAAGGTTAAGTTAATTTGCCATTCTCCACTTAAATCTGTCATAGTGCGTTTAAATTATGACTTTTCAAGAGCTAGCTGATCAGGACCGGAGAAAAAACCCAAATTTTGGCTTGCTCAAATTTTTGTTATTCAAAAATTTAATTTGATAGATTTTAAAAAAATCAACTATAAAGAGATACAAAGTTCAGGCAGAAATTTTTTTTATTTTTGAACATAGTTCTAGATTAAAGCTAAACCCCTTTACATTTTATATATTTAAAGAATAAAAATAAAAAAATTAATTTGACCCAAAATGGGTTTTTTAGCTCATTGCAACCTTAAGTTTCAAAGTTTTAAATTAAAATCAATTTAACAAAATAAAATACAAACCTCTTCAAAACATATATCAAGAATAGCTGCTTTATGGCATGCAAAAGATTGCCTAAGATTTGCGTTTGCCGTGTTCCAAACCCTAACAAATCCGTAAGTGTCACCAGTTACAAGGATGTTTTCAGTGGAACTGTTTAAATATCGCATACAGGTTATGAAAAGAGAGGTTTGAAATTGAGAAGATTTGGCAGAATTTTTGGTAATAATTTGATTATATTCCTCACGTGCTAAAAATTCTAAATCTATGACTTTGTAGTTGGCATGGTTGAAAGATTTTGATTTTTGAAGTGATTTAGATTTTAACTTACGTTTTGTAATTAACCGTCCGTTTCCATGGGAAGTTTTATTAACATCCTCATCATCATTACCGCTACTTGTTCCATCTGAAGAAGTAGTAATGGTGCCAACAGGATCTTGATGGAGCTTAGGCAAAAATGTGACATCCCATATGAATATTTTTCCGGAATTCCTGGTGTAATGTTTTTTTCGGTTTTTGGAAGCAGAATTTGCTATATCAAAGTTTTGAGAGTCTAGTGGTATAACGTTTCCTGATTCAATGTCATTTACGAGACCTTTATTTTCATCAGGATCAGGATCTAATGATTGAGTATTATAAGCAGCTGCAAATGCAAGGCAGGGACTTTGAATGTTAGCATCTTTGGATGGCTTCCAACTTAGGGCACAAACACGCTCCTGTTTATTTTTTGGCCTTATAAGGCTGGTAGGTTGAACCTTGTGCAAATATTCAAGACTAATGTCTGTGTTTTTATAATGTGTTTTTAAAGAGGTTTGTTGAATTTTGTAAATTATAACACTTCCTTCTTCAGTGCCCGCCTGGAAAAATGAAATTAACATTTTATTAATAAATGTTAAAAATCTAATTTATTCCTAAACATTATAATTACTTAAGATTACAAGAAAAGAGGCTTAATTTTATCATATAATCCATCAAGCAATTTAAATATTAGTCCTTTATTAATAATTACCAACATTAAAGAAAGTGAATCAGTTTTAAACTCCAAAACTAAGAATATGAATCTTTACAAATCCATTAATAAACATGAGTAGTTTTTTAAAAACATAGATATGTAATAATTTAAGCGTTAGAATGTAATATATTTTTTAAACTTTTTACTCAACAGCTTGGTATGAACGAATTCAAAAAATAATCTAAAAAAAATTTCATTTGCATATATAAACTATGCTTAAACAATTTTTCAATAATAAAAAAATTGTATTAAATAGCTATAGATTTCTTATTTTTTCAATTTGTTAAAAATTTCCTTATATTTTGAAATTATGAAAAATTCATTGTTTTTTGAAAAATTAAAATTTATTAAAAAATATTTTAATAAATATAGGTTGTAAAAATAAGTTCTTTCAAATATAGCGTTTTAACTGATAAATACAACAAGTAGCTGAATATATTTTAAATTTTTTTTTAAATTGCTAATTAAAAACATATTAAATAGTTATAATAAATTGGGCATAAGGGATAAATATTAGTGAGCAAATAAAAATGCATTAAAAGTTAAAATGTCATACTGACAAATAATTTCCAGACACATCAGCCTCAAGGCACCATATACTACCAGAATTTCCATTAATGACCTAACAAATATTAGAAATAATCAAAAATTATTAACTATAATCAGTTAATATAATTTATACATATTACAAAGACACTGCAAATTTCCAATAAAATATTTAAAAAAATTGTATATATAAAATACCTTAGGTACATTATGAACTTTGGACACCATAATTTGGCCTGTGATACCACTTAGAAATACACAATCATACAACCAACATAGAGTATCAGCTATGAAATTTGATGGTAAAAATATTTTCTATAATATATAATCACAAAAAAATTACCTTATGTAAATAAAATGATTGTTTGTTAACTTTCCAGATTTCAACAGGCCCCTCATTTCTTGATAAAATTATAAAAAAAAAATATTAAAATTCTTTATATTTGCTAATAAATTTTCAGTATTCTTACCTAATCAAGGCAATTAATCCATTGTTGTTTGAGCCTATTTTTATTATAGGGTTTTCATGATATTCATAATAGTTGATTTTTCGTACATTAAATTTGGTAACTTTCGTTTGGAATTTTAGAGACATGTTTCAAAAATATGACATTAAAAAAAAATTGGTTATAAATATTGTAACTTATAAATTATTTGTTTTTATTATTCATATGATTCAATTGTATCAAGTCGACCCTTTATTCCTGTTGAACCTCATTTTTTGATCGCCATTTTATTAACCTTATTTTATTTGATATCATTATTCGGTATTTATTAAAATGTAATCATAATCATTCTAGACCATCCATTAGGGTTTATTTTATGCCACCGCCTGCAATTCAATATCGATCATTATGTATCAGCGAAATAAGTCGTAACGCTACAGACAATGCATTAAAGGAGGAAATTTATAAACGTTTTGACAAATACGGTGATTTTTTTAACATCAAAATATCCTTCTTTAATAACCAAAGAGTCGTTTACATTAATTTTACTTACGATGAGGATGCTAGAAAGGCTTTTCATGAATGCCATAATTTTCATTTGTTTGGGCGTTTGGTCAAAATTGAACCTGTGCCTATTAAAAATAATAGGAGGCAGCCACAAAGGCCAGACAGTAGAAGCCTCTCACCTAGCCCTTTCCAAAGAAGGAGGCCTGATGAATCACCAAATCAATATGCACAAGATTTAAGAATGGCTCCAAAACCACCACAGTACAGAGAGAGGGATGATTTTTACCGTGATTATTCACCTCATAAGGAAACTTATTATAGAGAAGTTGCAGGTCCAGCTAAACGTTATATGGAAGAGGGTCCAATGTATGAAGAAGATTTTAGAGCTCCACCCATTAGATCTAGCAGATATAGAGAGGAACCATTTTACCCATTGGATGCAACTAGAAGCCTTTTTATTGGAAATATACCAGATGATATGGATTCAACTAAGATATTCAAAATTTTTAAAGTGTTTGGTCCCATCACTGATATAGATGTCAAAAAATCTAGCAAAGGCCTCAAAACGTCCACATATGCTTTTGTCAAATACTTTACTATTGATTTTGCACTTAAGGCAAGGGATGAGATGCAAGGAGAACCTATTGATAATATACCCTGTAAAATTGGGTTTGGTAAACCTTCACCTACTAAAAAGCTTTGGATAGGTGGTCTTGGGAGCTGGACAACACTTGGGTTGCTTGAAAGGGAGTTTGATAGATTTGGACCAATCCTTAAAATAGATTATTTAAAGGGAGATTCATTTGCTTTTATCCTTTATGAAAATATTGATGCAGCTGAGCTTGCTTATCATGAAATGAAAGGAGCTTATTTAATGGGTGAAAGTGCACCTCATACTAGGCTCATGACTGATTTTGCTGACAATAAAAGTACTTTTTATGATGGGTCCAGTGTTTCAGAATTTCTTGAAAATTACGATAAACCCATAAACTATTTGCCAATTATACGTAAACTAGCTGCAGCTCCATCAAATTATCAAGTTGGCTATAACCATGATAACAGGATTGATTATGACCGTGACAATAATAACAATAATAGTACTGGTTATGAGCACAGTGGAAGATCAGGCCAAAGATCTAATAAAAAACATTCACCTCATGCTCATCACTCAAGGTATGAAACTGGTGGGGAACGTGAAGAAGGTGAAATGCCTGAAGAAGATGTTTTGAATAACATGCCTGATGGTAGGCGTAAAATTTCCTATGGAACAGGAAATAAAAATCAATCTCCCTCAAACGGTAATAACAATATAGCAAGAATGGGCCACAACAGGAGATCTGTTAGCAGTAATGATATGGGTTCCCCCAAAAGAAGGAGACTAATCACTGGCACAAATGAAAGGCAAGGTAAGGATGGGAATGATTTGGCATTGACAACTAATAATACTAAATATGTGACACATCAAGAAAGTAAAAATCCAACTAATAGAGGAAATTCTGTTTACTCTGGTTCCACAAGTAGGAGTGGAAGCTCGTCTTCAATCAATTCAGGCTCTCATGGGTCTGCAGTTAATGCCAAACATAATAAAAAAAGATCTCATAAAATGTTGGCTCCACCCAAAGAGAGAAAATCCAACGATGTACCGCATGGAAGTAGCAATAATAATAATTTGATCACTACTAAAAGGGCCCCATCTACATTTTCTAGTGCTAGCTTCTCCTCTGACCACTCTCAGATAGATGACAAACTGTGTAAAGCAGTCACACTTGATGCTCTTATTGGCTTTTTAGGTCCATCTGTATGGGCTGGTGAATTTACTATTAAAAATAGTGCTTTCCCACTAATACTATATCATTTGCCCCAAGGTAATGGACATTTTTTTAGAAATCGTGTTCTCCCCTCCCTTAGCCTCACCACAGACCTTCAAATAGTACAGCGATTTAGGCTAGATTCTACCAAGATTGATGATATGGCTAAGCTTATTAATAAAAAGGCCAATAATGACATTATAGCTGAATTTGCTGATATTCATTACTCCATATTTTTGGCCATGGACAGCTTGACCAAGGATTCTCTCAACAACCCTGAAATAAAATCATCTCACAAAAGACTACTCAAAGATTTGATCCATTACCTTAGACAAAAGAATGCGGCAGGTGTTATCTTTTTAGATAGCGTTAAAAAAACAGGTAACACTGATTCTACATCCAATAATATTCTTTATGCGTTTCCTCCTTGTGATTTCACTAGACAATTTTTTGCCAATAATTATCCTAGCCTTCAGCTACCAGATGAATCAGCTTCTAGTACAAGTTACCTTCTTATTGTTGTAATGAAAGGAGCTTCTAAAAAGAAGCATTGAAGATAATAGTGTTAATTCATCCTAAATTTTTTTAATAAGTAAATTATTATCTTTGAAGAATTATTATTCTTGTGGAACAATTATTTATTATTCTCATTTTGGTAAATCACCTTTTGAAATTATTAATTTATTTTAATAATTTTTAATCAATATTTTTGAAGCTTTTGTCATTTTGTTTCTCATTGACATAATAAAAAATGTATGTTACATGTGTACTATAAAATTTTATTTAACACAAGGTTTAGGCATCCCAAGACATGTTATTCTTATTAATTCATGATCTATATATTATTAAAAATATTCACAAAATTGTTTATTCCAAAGGGATAATGTATCATTCCAGCATATGTGCTATTCCATAATCCCTTTTCAGTTTGTATTGATGATTCACCTATTAGCTCAAATATTCAAAATGTGATCTCAGATTTTATTTAGGCATTTATTTCAAAAAAAAATATCATTATTCTTATATATACTCCTACCAGGTGCAATATTAAAAATTCTGTGATATTCCCATATCTTAATCTATTGGCATAACTTATCATCTATGATTGATATCTGACCTTAAATCATTCCTCTTTTGGAAAATTTTTTTATCATTATAAAAATAAAAAAAACTATATTAATTATTATGACAATTAGTATTAAAAAGTGCAATAATAAAATCATTTTTTTCCAATCTTATGCCCTACTCTGGTCAAATATTATAGGAACCTTATCAATGTAGAACCAAGAAGCTCTTTTTGGATTATTTAGCATTTTTTTCACAAATATTACATGTTAATGAGTCTTGTAATATTTTGGTTAAGGGCACGTGCAAAGTGAGTTTTTATTTTTTTGAAATTTTGAAGAAAAAAAATTTTGTTATAAAACGCTAATTTAAAAGAAGTTGCCAAATTTAGTATATGCACATTGAATTAAAATATTTTTCAAAATATATTAAAAAAAAATTAATTTTTAGAATTTTTATTTACGAAAATGAAAACTCACTTTGCATGTGCCTTAACATTAAAAATAATTGGGGCTTATACATTTATTACAATGTGTTTTTAACCAGAGCTGGGAAAAAACCCATTTTTCGACTAAACTCAAATTTTTGTTTTTTAAAAATTTTATGACAGATTAAAAAAATAAATAATTAATAAATACAGAATATAAGCAGAAAATCTTAAATTTTATAAATATTTTCTTAATTAAAGCTAAAACCCTTTATTTTTTCTAAATTTCGAAAAATAAATTAGTTTGACCCAAAAATGGGCATTTCCCAGCTCTGTTTTTAACCCCTTTATCAGGTTGCCGAGAAGTTAATGTAAAAATTAAACAAACACAGGTTAACAAATATCAATGTCAGGACACGATATATTAGTTTGTAATAAAAATATTGTTTAAATTTAATATTGTTAAGCTATTTTGAATACATAATATTTCAAAAAAGAGTTTTTTCATTGTATAAAAAAAGTACAGCTGTTCTTACAATAATAACAGCGTGTGCCATAGTGCAATAAACGGTAATTATAAAAATAAATCAGGTGTAGTTTGTCGATTATGGTATTCACAGTACCATACAATTATGGCATGTATAAAAACTTAGGCAGGTAAACGTGAACAGACGCTGTGTTTTATATAATCAAAGCCATAGGACATTAATTGGGTTAAATGCAATGTTAATTGGGTCCAATAATCATTAAATATCTATAGGATGCTGATTGTCATTCCGTAACCAATAAAAAATCAGTTGCAAGTTATAGTAACATGTAATTTAATAAGTTTATGGTTCACTATTTGATTTCGATACGGCTTGTTTAAACATTTAGTTTAGTAGATGACTTATATATTCTGAAAAGCCACTACCCTAATCTCTTTTACGCCTCTTTGTGTAGATATAGATCATTAAAGGCTGGTTTAGGCTATAACGTTCCAATTTAGTTTATCCAGTTAAATTACTTAAACTAAAATGATGAATTAGGATGGGAAACCGACTTCTAACATTTGCCTAATTAATATAAATGCGTAGATGCTAGGTTCTCTTGCATAGGTTATCCACTGCCAGAGCCTCTGGCACTACCCAGTGAATTTTCATAGATTTTAATATGAGATAATTGTTATGTATGGATTGAGTTAATTATCTCTTTGTCATAATTATAGATTGATAGCATTGTTAGCTTGGTCATTTTATAACACGTTATTGAGTTGCTATTATAGTATATTACAAATATCATTTAATATAAGAAAATATGTGGCATTTATTTATTTATTACATATGACAATTGTAAGACAAAACCACTCGTCAATCCCTCAAATTTACTAATTGAACCTTTTTATTATTTTTTTTCCTTGCATAAAAATGTGTTCCTCGACCACAAGATTTTATTAATAATATAAATATATAATTGACGTGATTTATTTTTATAGGTGTGAAATATTTTAATCTTTGTTTTAAAAACTTATATAAATAATGCTAATTTATATAAATTTATAATGAGCACGTATTTCTCTTGTGTAAATAAATAGTATAGAATTAAAACTTGAATATGTTCAAAATTGGGATCTGTATGAACCTATAGCATTTGCCTTACCTCACCCTACCATTCGCGGGTTAATATAACTCATAAAAAATTTAAATTTTAATCTATAAAAGTTTATAATTACATATCCTAATATAAAAAGTACTAAAGTTTTTGGAAGTCTAATAGGTACGTCTGGTCCCCGTAGCGTACAAATGTCTCACCCTACCATTCGCGGGCTTATAAATAAGGATCATTAGTATCTGGCGGTTGACTCACGTTAATTATGAATTTGTGTCTTAATTGGCACCGCTCTTAGTACATGCCTTTAACCGCGTGTTACGTACCATGGTTAGGTGTTATTCATAAATTTTATGTTTGGAATCTAAAATATATATATAATCCAATTCTTTCTTACTAACGTTTAATTCCGCGAAAACCAAAAAAATAAAAATAAAGAAATTCAAGTCCATAACTGACAACAAATACTATCATGTCTTTTGTTAAACATATTTATAGGCTGCGGCTAATGCTTTTTTCAAAATTGTCAAGATAATACTTTTAAAATATAAAATTAGCGGTTTACATAAAAAAAAGAGTTAGTTTGGTCGTTTTAGAATATGCCCAACAAAATAATTAAAAAAAATTTTTTTTTAATTTTTTTTTCACACTTGCCGCCTCAACGTTATTCAAATGCGAGTCATTTTTTTACGTCAAAACTTCCATTAGCCGCAGCCAAAGCTTTATAAAAAACCAATTTTAATTCGCAAATAGTAGCTTAAAATTTGTAACACGAGTGCTATAATTGGTCCATATGGACCCCAATTTTAACCCTCTACAATTTTAAAAATTGCTCAAAACTTAAATTTTATTAATGCAGAGAAATTCGTCACGTGCAAAATGATTTATATTTTATAATTTCAAAATTCTAAAATAATTTTATTCTGTAATAAATATAAAAAAGTTGCCAAATTTGGTTTATGCACATAAAATTTTTTGGAATAAAAATCTTAAAATTTTTAAGATTTTATAAAAATAAACACTCAATTTGCACTTGCCCTTTATTAAGTTATTATAAATGTAAATTAAAAATTA